>MU773296.1:237308-255833 GCA_026770625.1 Nicotiana glauca
TGGTGTCATTGTTACTCTTTTATTTTTGTTAATTACCGTATCTCGGTGCTACATTATTATTCCGCTTTTATTACCGTGAATATTATTTCTGTGGGGGTTTATTCCCAACAAAAACATGCTTGATTCAACCTTTGCTGATTTTGGTTCCTTTCTGATTAGCGCATAGATCAAAGTGCTCTAGTAATTTTATCATTATTTTACCATTAATGACGATTAATTACTTTCTTAAAATACTAAAGTGAGTCATTTTCTCTAAATTAATAATATATGTGCGTAACAAGCTAATCTACATTCTTTTAATTAGGTTGAAAGGGACCAAAATGTTACAACAGAGAATATTCAAATTGGAGGGCAAAACAACATGCTCGTCCAAAACCTTAAAAAGAACCTGCTCCCAAAATACTACAAGACTAGCATGTTGGCTGTGGGTGAAGGATCGTCAGTAGCGAGACGATCCGTGGGTGCGGCCAACCAACCCGTAGTGTGAGGCCGAATGCGCCTTCACTAGTGGTTGCACCCCTATCGGCGAATCCTCTTCCTCAATACGTTCCTCCGTCCGAGAAAGTACGATGTGTCGCGGAGTCTAGAAGAGAGTTTCATTTTCCTCCAGTACAAGAAGAAGTTGCGGGAAATGCTGGTAACAACAATGTGGGTTAAGGATCTGAATAGTAAGAAGGGGTCCTCTCTTCTTCTACTGAGTTTTTGTTTTTTTACACCTTTCATTTCTGTTAGTAAAAAATTTATCGAACATTTTCCTTTAATAGGTTCAGCTATTATGTGGCCTTGTTGCCTATTTCACAAGATTAACTAATACTCCACATATTGTGTAAAAGAAACTTTTACACTACCAAGTCACCTTTATTTATAAATTCTTTACAATAGATAAAGGTGACATGATAGTGTAAAAATTCTTTAAACTATCGATGTATATAAGTCAAAATCTTTCAAATTATCTATAGATCACATTTCTTCCTTTTAACTCTTAAAGTTCAATGCAAAATCATGTTTTTGGGCAGGTGCTGTATCTCATATAAATTCTCACAAGATATATAAAACAATTTTTAATCACAAATATATCATAGAAGCTTTTTTTGGGCCACAATTATAAATAAAACTATACACAATTATTAAGGTTTCCTTCGAGTTTCCATTGCCCCCCACATGTTGATAATGAAGATGATAATAATTCATTCAAGTCATGACCATAATACTAACCAGATAGCAATGTCAGTTGCAATTTCTGACCAATGAAATAATATTATTATTATCTCATGGTTCACACAAAATTCTTGTAAAATAATTGTACTTATAAGTGAAGAAGTACATCTAAGAACTGTGTAGAAATCTCAAAAGTCACATCGAAGAAAGGCATAAAGCTATCTGCTGGTTTTCTTCATATTTGTTACAAGTGAAGCATACATGGTTACATTAGAGACATTTTAATTCCCAGAAGAGCAATTAATTAAATTCAAGTCTGCAGGTACTGCTTAGAAGTTGCAGCATGTAACTTAACCAACGTAAATAATACATTAGTTTAGGAGTTAAAGTGTAAAAATAGAAACTTGTAATTTAATCTCAATTAGTCGGTTGTTAGTTATCACTGTACATATAGGTTAGCTTCTTCATTTTAGAACAGATTTGTTCACTCTTCTTCACAGCTATATGAAAATGGCTCCACTTTGAGCTCATCTCTCTCTCCCTCATTTGTTCTTCTAGAACCATCCAATTACTTGCATGCACTCTTACACTTGTTAGCTAACTGCTCATTGTGGTATCAGAGCTTTCTGATTGAGCTCCGGCGACTGGTTTCGATATCCGATTCAGTGTTCTTATCCATCGACACACTCAATTTCAGAGCTAGGGTTTGTTATTTTCTTCTCAACTCAGAGTATAATGGCGATTGAAGAAGCAACGAATGGAGATACATTGCTAAGTCATAATCATCCTCTGTATTTGCGACCTTCGGATTCTCCAGGTTCAAACTGTTAGGCACTGAAAATTACAATTTGTGGTGTCGATCCATGAGAAATGGACTTTTTACGAAGAACAAAATTGGATTTATTGACGGTACTTGTCGCAAGGAAAATTTTGGGACAAATCTTCATGGTCAATGGGAAAGGTGCAATGCTTTTATTTTATCGTGGATTATGAATGCAGTAACAAAAGAGTTATATAGTAGTGTGGTTTATGGATCCTCTGGAAACAATGTGCGGAAGGATTTGAAGGAGAGATTTGATAAGAGGAACATATCGCGGATCTACAATTTACTTCAGGAAATTGGTGCTTTAAAGCAAGGATTATCACCTGTATAAACCTACTATTCTAAGCTCAAGGATCTGTGGGATGAGTATGATGCTATGGCCCCCACTCCATCATGTCCATGTCTAGAGTCAGAGGTGTTTCTAGAGTACA
Organism: Nicotiana glauca; assembly: GCA_026770625.1. NCBI lineage: Eukaryota > Viridiplantae > Streptophyta > Magnoliopsida > Solanales > Solanaceae > Nicotiana > Nicotiana glauca. The sequence continues at coordinate 239,721 of MU773296.1, forward strand.
TTCAACAGCAACGTTTGGTGAAATTTTTAAGTGGACTGAACGAGTCATTTGCCCAAGCAAAGGGCCAAATCATGCTTATGATTCCTACACCTACTATCAATGAGGCCTATGGGATGGTAGTTCATGATGAGAGTCAACGAGCAAAGACAGTGAAAATTAGTGGCTTGGAGATAGGAGCAGCAGCTATGGCACACAACTCAGGACAAGGTTTTTCTGGTGGCTACAAGCAGAAAGCTCAGGTATTCTGTGATTATAACAAATTTAAAGGACACACTAAAGATGTTTGTTACAAGTTGGTAGGTTATCCACTTGACTATAAGCCAAAGAAAAAGACCTTTGGAAGAAACATGGCAGCAGTACACAATGCACAGATTGATCATTCAGATGGATCAACAGACCAAGGAAGTTCTAGTTGTAGGATAGCAACTACTGGGAACTTCTTCACAGAGGAGCAGTATAAACAACTACTTCAACTACTGAGGTAGAATACAACACATGTTGAAATAGTAGTACATGCCAAGGTCATAGGTATACCATTATCACTCCTAAGCAAAGCTAAGAAGGATAGATGGATCATAGACTTAGGTGCCACTAACCATATGGTATCTAGTTTGGATTTCTTTACTAATTTTATGGAGATATCTAAAGGAGAAGGCAGGAAAGTGCAGCTGCCAACTGGTGAATGTCCTGTATATGCCACAGTTTAGGTGTAATTTACTCTCTGTTTTACAACTTACAAGGGACATTGGATGTTTCATTGCCTTCTTGTCATGCCCTGAACCTGGGCCTGGACGTAACACGGCACTCGGCGCCTGAATACATGTGATAGAGCGAACCAACTGGCTCGCTGAATCAACATGTAATATCATAACATACTGAATGCAGAAGATAAACTAACACATGCTGATATACTAAAAGTCTGGATGGTATAAATCAAAGTGCAGAAAAAACCAATACAATTCTGAAACATATTTGTAGTCAACACAACTTCATATGAAAAGCCTGCGACTCTGTCTAGTTGTTACTCTAGTCTATGAAACCTCTAATGAAGTACTGAAAACACTGACTGTCTGAAAATACTGAAGACTATAATAATGACAACGCCCCTAAAGAATTGGGGATCGCCTAATAGCTGGTACGAGAATCCTAGCGCTCGGAATCATCAACCTGTAAATCATTACCTGCATTGTGAGATGCAAGCCCCGAGCAAAAGGGACGTTAGTACATTTGAATTGTACAGGTATATAAAGCAACTAAAAGAAAGAATTATAAATGCTGAAACTAAAACTGAGCTGATAACCGAAATGATAACTATTGAAACTGAAACTGAAGTGAGAACTGGTAACTGAACTGATAACTGATAACTGAACTGATAACTGAAAAGATAACTGAAAAGATAACTGATAACTGAACTGAATAAAGGAAGTAAGGTTATGAATACTCCCTCTTCTGAATGATGAACAACTTGTTTATCTGAATAAGCTACGGCCTCGGGCCCAATATATATGTGCACATGCTACGGCTTAGGCCCAAACATGCATAAATCATAGACTACGGCCTCAATTCCGAACATGCATAAAGCATATAAACTACGGCCTCAGGCCCAAATACAAGTGTTCAACATTCAGGAATATAAAATCAGGAACTGAGAATCATACTAAAATACATGGTGCTAAAATACTGAACCATGCTGAGTTACGTGATACCTGAATACTGGATCACACTGAGTATATAATACTGGAATACTGAATCATACTGAGTTATATAATACTAGAATACTGAATAGGACTAGTATGAGACATGTATTCTTGAACTGATTATGAACACTGAAACTTTAACTGTTTATGACATGATGAGTAAGCTATACTGAGACTTAGGGACATTAAACCCAAGTCTATATTGAATATGAACTGAGCTCACAACGTTCAGAATGAAAGTCATGAACGAGTTATGAAGCTAAAGAATAGAAGTTCTACAACTATTCAAGGAACTAGGCTTAACTATATTTATGAGGCAATTGATATGTCGTAAAAGAAACGTAGTGTAGGGAGAATTATTAACATTCCCAAACATAGAGAGTTAGCCTCACATACCTGAATTTTGCCCCTTAGTGCTACTACAATGATCCACAATACTAAGAACCTTCAATCTATAATAGTAATATCTAATTGAACCAATATTAGTAACAAATTCCATAACTTAAGCCATTTAGGCATATTATCAAATACCTTGTAGGCATAAATCTCTACATCTCATCACCATATAATTAGTTCATCCAACTATCACCATTCACGAAAAATTTATCCCACCATCATAACTAACCAATTTATAACTTCCAACATCACATGTATGACAATCTATCTACACCCAACCAACAAATTCCATCAAATAATCACCTTCCAATCTCTACACTAATTATGTATTTATATTGGGAACTTATGGCTTCTAATCATCACACCAAGAGTCTAAATACTTAATTCACACTCATATACCCATAATAAATTCATACATGTAAGTCTAAGGGTGTAGGATTACCTTTTGGAAGAAATCTTGAAAAACCCTCCTTTGAGTTCTTGAAGGAATTTCTTGAAGATTTATGTGTTTTATGAGTAGATTTTATCAATACTAGTGTAAGAATGATAAAATTTTACACCAAGTTAATGGAGATTGCTTACCTTGAAGATGGGATGGGTTGGAGGTCTAGAGAGGGTGGGAGAAGACCCCAAAATTCGTTCAAAAGAAATAGGGAAAAATGAACCCTAAAATTGGCTTAAAAGAGCTGGGGACTGGGGCGCATTTACTCTAGCAAAGTTTCCTCGCTTCGCTGTCCATTGCATTCATGGGAAGACAAAAATCCGCATCTACTTTGGCAAAGCGAGCTCGCTTCGCTGTCCGCCAAAATAACTGGGTGGTATGTCTTTAGTAATTTGGTCATAACTTCTTCCACAGAGATTCGTTCAGGATCCATAATATATCATTGGAAAAATATTTCAAATACCTACAACTTTAATTCTTTGTGTTTTCCTCAATTATTTACACATTTTCACTAAAATGTGCTGTAAGATAGACCTTCTGCAAACTTAGTCGATTTTGTCAAATCTTACGCACCTTACTTTCCATCTTGATTTTGAAATACTAGTCTCACCCATACTCATCCCGATAGGAGTTCACATGTTCAAAATATAACCTTAATACTCCTTTAACTCATTCATACCTAAGCTGAATTTACGAGGTGTTACATTATCTCCCCCTTGGGATCATTTGTCCTCGAATGATTGTCCTGACTGTAACTTCTGCTAGCTCCGGACCTTAAACAGGTCTAGTGGAAACATGAACTTTCATTAACACTTGTATACTAAACTGAATGCATACATGATTACTGAACTGTTGAGATACTGAACTGAATGACTACTGCATTGACTGAATATTGGTCTGCCATGGGTACATGAATACTGAACTAACATGGATATATGAATATTGAACTGGCACGAATATTTGAGTAATTTGAGTACTAAGCTGGGATGAATGTCTAAGTATTGGACTAACATGAGTAGCTGAGTATTGAGTTGACTTGGGTATTTGAGTACTAACTGACATGAGTATCTGAGTACTGAACTTGAACGTTATAACATGACACGTGAAATACTGGTTGTACCACCACTAATTATGGTGGCAACTCCAACTCATAAGCTAATTGACTGATCCTTCACAAGAATCTTGATGGCCCACTATAGCAGGGATTATGCTTCCCCTTCTTCCCAAATCTCGTAACGCTTTTCATAAGCCAAACTTTCAGAAACATCCAATCATTAACTTAGAACTCTAGGTCTCTATGTCGTATGCTCGAATAGGACTTTTGGCAGCTCTAGTTTTCTTCAAACGCTCTTGAATCAATTTAACGTTCTCAATTGCCTGATAGACTAAATTTGGTCCCAACGACTCCTCTTCACCAACTTTGGACCAACCAATTGGCGATCTACACCTTCGCCCATACAGAGTCTCACACTTGCCATCTTGATACTAGAATGGTAGGTGTTATTATTAGCAAGGTCAATGAGAGGTATGTGATCATCCCAATTACCTTTAACATCAAGGACATATCCTTCACTGTTTGAATAACGCGCTCTGCCTGGCCATCTTGTCGAGGATGAAAAATTTGTGCCTAATCCTTTCTGAAAGAACTTCTAAAAGTTTATTTTATCAAATATATGTGTATTCTGTGGAACACTAAGCTTCTTATTGCTCGACTTTCACTTGGTGGTAATTCGTACACTTGGCCACAAAGTCTGCAACCCTCTTTTTCATGTCGTTCCATCAATAAGTCTTGAGATTATGATACATCTTTGGGGAACCTGGGTAGATAGGATACCTGGAATTATGGGCTTCTAACATCTTCCTCCCTCACTAAGTCCATCTATGGTTGGAACACATAATCTATCGGGGTACCTCAAAGTACTATCATCTCCCCCTTGTTCAAAAGCCATAGTCTTATGTTTGTAAATTCCTTCCTTCAGCTGCAATAAGTAGGGATCACCAAACCGTTTCTCCTTCACTTCGGCTACTTAGGAGGAACATGTCCTGTTCTAGATAACAACTCCACTATCTTTGGTGTCTGAAACTCAAACTCCTACCTTGGCTAAGCAATGAACTTCTTTCAACATAGTTCCCTTGTCTACCTCATTCATGAGCTATACTTCCCACACTTGACAACCTTCCTAAGCACTTCCTGAAAACGCTTAAAGTCTTGTTGTGAGCTATGTCTCTGACCACTACTCGAAAGGTTCTCGTGCAATGGCATTGACCTCGTAATACATATCTGGGCATGATTTTATAGCTTTTCTATGATCACTTTATCACCAATAATTAAGCTCGGTGATCATTTTACTCACTCTGTGTTTCTTACACATGCTAGACTTATTCCTTGTGGTAATTATACAATTTTCTTATTACCGAACTGATCTTCTTTTTCATATTCCATGCTAAATATTTGGGTCTCAAATCTCTAACTGGACTTACTGAAAATTTTCACATCACCCCTTAGACCAAAGATCTTATACTTGCGGATCTTTCTCTTTTGTTGGGGTCCAACTAACTTTCCTTATTTTCTGCAATTGTTTTCACTCTATGTCAATAACGACTCATCTTCCAACTTACTTCTGAGAAATCTTTCTTACTAGGAAAAACTAAACTATTCACTAAACGGAACGCTAATGTACCCATAACTATCATACACCATCTTAATAATTTAACTCTGCTCACACTATCAATCTTGGACAAACCACATTTAGATAATTCCTAAAAGATATTCTTCTACTGCTTGCTCTTTTACTACTAGCTATTTTTTTTCCACTGTCACTGTACTTCGGGTTTAACTTAAACTCCTTGGGTTCTAACACATGTTCGGTATTTCAAACTATTATCCACTCACTAGAGTTAACACGGCTAAGTGAATCAAATCTTACCTCTACTAGCTCTGCTGAAATTGCTAATTCACTATATTTACTCAAAACTTATTTACTATTCTTTTACTAACCACCTGATATCATCATATTTCTTTCCCTGCTTTGAATAACTAAAGTGAAGCATAAGGTTTATCCTAACTTCCCTCATCATCTGACCATATTCTCTTGCCGTAAACTATTATTCTTTTTGAACTATGCACATGGATCACACTTAGAGAAATTTCATCTGTCTTAAACAAAATTGGAATATCTAACCCCAAACTTTCTATACACTTCAAAATCACTTCAGACTATAAACCTCCGGCCTAAACACATAGTCACATCATGTAGAGGGGGAACTGTCATATCTTTTATCTCACAATAATAGCCACTTTGTATACAAATTCACTAACATGGTACTTTCTAGTTCTGATTTGAATAAATCTAACCAACTTAAAATCATTCCCTAAAATTCAATGTCACCTGCTCTTGTTTCTCATTTCTTACATCATATTATTCTTAGATATATTTCCCTTAGGCTATTTTCTGTCCAAAACTATAGTGATCAATTCTATGCCTGTTGCGGTTGAATTCTTAACCTGATACACCGTGAGGTCTGACAAGCGGATACACTGCCATACACATCTAATAAATCACTTCATGCACCATCCGGTGAGTCTTGGGTCTTAATACCTAAAACATGCAAAGATGTCGTTATAATCACTATTACTTATATTTTCTTTGAGCATCCATATGCATCACTGTATACTCACAAGTCTCCAGAAATTTTGATTCACTGAAAATTGGATATTTGGTAAACATATAACTAAATACTGGCATACTAAATAACCATAAACATGCTAACTGAAAGGCCGCTAATTGGTAATATGATAAACTGACAACCATAAAACATGATAACTGCTTTTGTACTTTCTGATTAGGTGATGCTCTAATCTGTACAGTAACCCATTACATACCACTTTCAACATCCTCTCAAATCTCATTTGTTACCAACATGTATGCCATAGATATACCCAATGGGCAATTGTCCTCTCTAGAACCTTAGGTTTTTCCTGCACGTTGCTTAGGCATCTAATACGTTTGGAATTTGATAGGAATAGAAGGTTAACTATTGCTTTAGGCTTCATGGCACGATCTAGAGTACAAAGAAGTGAGACAATCCTGAATGTCCTGGTAGTTAACTGTTTATACGAGTGGCCAGCACACACATATAAAGGAAACTCCACTGTACACGGCTTCATAGACTCCCTTGGACTCTTGAACCTAGTGCTATGATACCAAGCTTTGTCACGCCTCGAACCTAGGGGTGTGCATTCGATTTATCGATTCGATTTTGACCCTTATTGATAATTACTTATCGATTATCAATTTGTACATATACTTATCGTTATCGTTTCAATAAGGTTTTGATTTTTTCGATTTCAATTTATCGATTTTGGGGGCTTATCGATTCGGTTATCGATTACACCAATAAGAAAATTTGCAGGATTCCACGGAAAGTATATCGCTATAAACGCGCCTAACTAATATGGACAAAAAGAAGCTAAAGTAAGACGAACACCATTTATAACATAAAAATTGTGTCAACAAGCACATGCAACAAAACTAAAGTAAGGAATCAAATGTAAGCCACCAACACTCCAACGGTATAAAAAAACAAAATACATCATCACGGCTGATTCTGTTTTCCATTAATTTGAAATCCATTCCTTTGATCTTTAAATATGATCATTCCTTAAATGTGAGAGAGGAAATAATAGGGTATGGGACTTAGGGTAAAGGAAAGGGTATAGATTAGGGAAAATGATATTGTGTAGCCGCTTTCAAAATAGTAGCAGAATATATATACATTTTGTATGTTATATTAATCTACACAAATAGGTAATTACTCATTTTACAAGTGTCTACAGTTTATGGGTGTGCATTCGATTTATCAATTCAATTTTGACCCTTATCGATAATTACTTATCGATTATTGATTTGTACATATGCTTATCGTTATCATTTCAATAAGGTTTTGATTTTTTTGATTTCGAGTTCGATAACAAATAATCAATTCGATTTATCGATAAAACCGATTCGAATGCACACCCCTACCTGAACCTGGGCCTAGACATAACACGACACTCGGTACCTAACTATATATGACCGAGCAAACCAACTGGCTGGCTGAATCAACATGTGATATCATAACATACTGAATGCGAAAGATAAACTAACACATACTCATATACTAATATGGTATAAATCAAAGTGCGGAAAAAATCAATATAATTCTGAAACATATTTGTAGTCAGCACAGCTTAATACGAAAAGCCTGCGACTCTGTCTAGTTGTTACTCTAGTCTATGAAGCCTCTAATGAATTACTGAAAACACTGACTATCTAAAAATACTGAAGACTATAAAATGACAATGCCCCAAAAGAACTGGGGATCGACCATATCACGACCCAATTCCCAAACCCGGTCGTGATGGCGCCTCTCGTGAAGACAAGGCCAGCCAACATAATAACAATGCCGCTTTTTAATAGTTAACAAACATAAATGAATGAATAATACGACTTAATGGCATTAATAACTGATATTTACCCCCTAACACAGCCCGACCGGGGCGTCACAAGTCACGAGTATTTAAAGAAGCATGAACACAACTACAGAGTCTGTAATTTACATGAATCAAATTTAAAATCAAAGAAGGAAAAAATCAGGTGCCGCGGACGCTGGCGGTCACCTTACTCCGCTACAATAGTGATACATTCAATCAGCTTAAAACTCGCTACCAGGTGAACAATACCTGCAACTGCACATGAGGTGCAGGGAGTAAAGTGAGTACTCCAGCTCAATGAGTAATAAGAGTAAATAATAATTGAGCGGTACGAAAACACGTAAAGCACTCCATCATGCTATATAGGACAATACGACCCTTGAGAAAACAGTAATTCCATAAAAATCCTTCAGAAAATATCTGGCTCAGTTAAAAACCTCTTTTGAAAATATCATTTTCCCAACAGTCAAGCAATTGAATGCATAATCAGATAATGCAAGTCCGCACATAAGTCAGCCCCTCGGACACAACACTCCATTATAAATAACACCAGGGTATCTGGTAACAGTGCAAGAAATAGCATGGATGTCAATGATATGAGAGTGCTGAATGTCATGCCACATAGTACAAACAGAAAATAATGCATGAATGCAATACAATGCACATGACCGATGCGGCGCACAGCCCGATCCATTTGGGTACCCACGCTCACTATGGGGGTTCAGACTCCGGAGGGGGTCCTACAGCCCAAGCGCAATATCAATATCACACCGCTGCGGTGCGCAGCCCGATCCATCCTCAGTCCAAAAATGCACATGCAACACTGTTGCGGTGCGCAGCCCGATCTATGCTCAGTCTAGAAATGCACATAAGCCACTTGGGCAATATCAAATAACAGTTCACGGTTCAAAACATCAATAACATGTTGTTTAAGTTCTCAAACCTTAGAAAAATGGCTGAGTTTACAAATTAGTATTAAATCGCTAGACTGAGATCAAATAGTATGCACAAAAAATGCGAAAACAATGATATCAATCCCTGAAGATTTCACATAGTTGGCACGAAGCCCAAACATGGCAATCAATCCATTTCTATAAGAATATCAACTAAGCTTCAATCAATTAGGTAGTTATTTCATTAAGCGGGATGGAACAAGTCACAATCTCCAATGGTGCTCTACCCCACGCCTGTTATCTGGCGTGCAAGTCACCTTAATACAGCACTATGATGTGCTAATCCGTGATTTCAAACCCTCAGAATATCATTTACAAGTATTACTCACCTCGAACAGGCGAAAACTCAAGCTCGCGATGCCTTTTCCCCTTAATTCGGCCTCCACGCGCGTCGAATCTAACCAAAATTAGAGCGAATACATCACACTATACCAAGGGAACAATACCCAATCGAAAACAATCAAAATATAGCAAAAATTTAGAAACTAGCAAAACCCGAGCCCCAGGCCCACTTCTCGAAAAATTATAAAACTCACATTACCGGATTCCTCGTCTCGCCATGAGGCTATACATACCAAGAACTCCCAAATCCGAGCTCAAATGGCCTATCAAATCCCAATTTGAAATATTAAAAATCAAGCCCTAACTTTACCCCTTTTTAATGAATTTCAACCAATTTCCATGTTAATTTTACCATAAACTTGAATAATTAGGCCAAGGAACTTACCTCCATTTGATTCTCAGTCATAACCCTCGAAAATTCTCGCCCAAAGCTCCCAAAATCGCTTATCAATGGAGGAAAAATGACATAAGCTCGCGGATGAAATAATGATATAAAACCCTTCTGCCAACAACGATTTTTCGCTTTTGCGGTCCCATTTCCGCTTATGCGGGACCGCTTCTGCAGCCAAAACTCCGCTTATGTGGTTTTCATTAAAGTTCACAAATTCCTACTTTTGCGTCCAAAAATCCGCTTATGCGGATCACCTATTACCGCTTCTGCGGTTGAAAGTCCGCCCCTACGGACTCGCTTTTGCGGACACTATTCCGCTTTTGCGGAAACTCCTCACCAGGCCAAGAACCGCTTCTGCGTTCCTTCACCCACTTCTACAGAACCTGCCTTCCATCTCCTTGCCTCTTCTGCGATCACAGATCTTCTTAAGAGGCTCCGCTTCTGCGGTCCAAGACCCGCAGAAGCGAAAATACCAGAAACAGTGTGCCTTCAGTTGTATGAAATTCCAAAAACTCCCCGTTAGCCATCCGAAATCATCCCGAGGCCCCCGGGACCTCAACCAAAAGCACCAACATAACCCATAACATTATTCAAACGTGTTCCAATCATCAAAACACATCAAACAACGCTAAAACCATCAATTCACATCGGATTGAAGCCTAAGTTTCTTCAAAACTTCCGAAATGCGCATTCGATCAAAAACTCAACCAAACGATGTCCGAATGACCTGAAAATTTGCACACATATCCAAAATCACCCAACAAAGCTACTGCAACTCTCGGAACTCCATTCTGACCCTCGGATCAAAATCTCACCTATCAACCGAAATTCACCAAAATTCTAAATTCGCCAATTCAAGCCTAATTCTACATCGGGCCTCCAAAATCAATTCTGATCGTGCTCCTAAGTCACAATTCACCTCCCGAAGCTAACCGAATTATCGAAAATCACATCCGAGCCCTCTAACTCATAAGTCAATGTCCGATTGACTTTTCCAACTTAAGCCTTCCTTAAGGACACTAAGTGCCTCATTTCTTATCAAAACCAATCCAAATCAACTCTCACACACCACATACCGATAATGAAATATTAAGAAGCACTAAACGGGAAAAATAGGACAGCAACACATGAGACTACGGGCCGGGTCATCACAGACCAATAGCTGGTACGAGAATACTAGCGCTCGAAATTATCAACCTGTAAATCATTACCTGCATTGTGAGATGCAAGACCGGGAAAAAAGGGATGTCAGTATATTTGAATTGTACTGGTATGTAAAGTAACTGAAAGAAAGAATTATAAATGCTGAAACTGAAACTGAGCTGATAACTGAAATGATAACCGAAAAGATAACTGATAACTGATAACTGAACTGATAACTGAAAAGATAACCGATAACTAAACTGAATAAAGAAAGTAAGGTTATGAATACTCCCTCTTCTGAATAATGAACAACCTGTTTATTTGAATAAGCTACGGCCTCGGGCCCAATATATATGTGCACATGCTATGGCCTCAGGCCCAAAAATGCATAAAGCATAAACTACGGCCTCAGGCCTAAACATGCATAAAGAATAAACTACGGCCTCAGGTCCAAACATGCATAAAGCATATAAACTACAGCCTCAGGCCCAAATACAGGTGTTCAACATTCAGGAATTTAAAATCAGGAACTGAGAATCATACTAAAGCATGCTGAGTTAAGTGATACCTGAATACTGGATCACATTGAGTACATAATATTGGAATACTGAATCATACTGAGTTACATAATATTAGAATATTGAATCATACTGAGTTATATAATACTAGAATACTGAATAGGACTAGCATGAGACATGTATTCTTGAACTGATTATGAATACTGAAACTTCAGTTGTTTATGACATGATGAGTAAGCTATACTGAGACTTAGGGACATCAAGCCCTAGTCTATATTGAATACGAACTGAGCTCACAACGTTCAGAATGAAAGTCATGAATGAGTTATGAAGCTAGAGAATAGAAGTTCTACAACTATTCAAGGAACTAGGCTTAACTATATTTATGAGGCAATTGATACGTCATAAAAGAAACGTAGTGTAGGGAGAATTATTAACATTCCCAAACATAGAGAGTTAGCCTCACATACCTCAATTTCGCCCCTTAATGCTACTACAATGATCCACAATACTAAGAACCTTCAATCTACAATAGCAATATCCAATAGAACCAATATTAGTAACAAATTTTATAACTTAAGCCATTTAGGTATATTATTAAACACCTTGTAGGCATAAATCTCTACATCTCATCACCATATAATTAGTTCATCCAACTATCATCATTCACCAACAATTTATCCCACCATCATGACTAACCAATTTATAACTTCCAACATCATATGTATGACAATCTATCTACACCCAACCAACAAAATTCCATCAAATAATTACCTTCCAATCTCTACACTAATTATGTATTTATATTGGGAACTTATGGCTTCTAATCATCACACCAAGAGTCCCAATACTTAATTCACACTCATTTACCCATAATAAATTCATACATGTAAGTCTAAGGGTGTAGGATTACCTTTTGGAAGAAATCTTAAAAAATCCTCCTTTGAGTTCTTGAAGGAATTTCTTGAAGATCTATGTGTTTTATGAGTAGATTTCATCAATACTAGTGTAAGAATGATGTAATTTCACAACAAGTTAATGGTGATTGCTTACCTTGAAAATGGGAGGGGTTGGAGGTCTTGAGGGTGGGAGAAGACCCCAAAATTCGTCTAAAAGAAATAGGGAAAAATGAACCTTAAAATTGGCTTAAAAGAGCTGGGGACTGGGGCGCGTTTACTCTAGTGAAGTGTCCTCGCTTTGCTGTCCATTGCATTCAAGGGAAGACAAAAATTCGCGTCTAATTTGGTGAAGCGAGCTCGCTTCGCTGTCCGCCAAAATAACTGGGTGGTATGTCTTTAGTAATTTGATCATAACTTCTTCCACAGAGATCCGTTTGGTCTTTATAATATATAGTTGGAAAGATATTTCAAAGGCCTAGAACTTTTATGCTTTATGTTTTCCCCGGTTCCTTACACATTTTCACTAGAATTCGCTGTAAGTTAGACCTTCTGCAAACTTAGTCGATTTTGTCAAATCTTACGCACCTTACTTTCCATCTTGATTTTGAAATACTATTCTCAACCATAATCATCCCGATGGGACTTCACATGTTCAAAATATAACCTTAATACTCCTTTAACTCATTCATACCTAAGCCAAATTTACGGGGTGTTACACTTTTTTCCTGTTTGGTGTGTCTTTCAGGACATTTGTAATGGGGAGGTGAAGGGGATTGGTAAGCTGGAGGAAGGATTCTATGTGTTGGATCTCGAGCAAAAATTAGATCTCAAGTTGCCAATTGGTGTTATTACTTCTGCTTTAGTAATAAACAGAATAAGTGGGTCTTTGTGGCATAAAAGGTTAGGTCACATTCCTTTTGATGCTTTAAAGAGATTACCAGCTTTTCACAACAAGACATTTATTGATTGTAATGCGCATTGCCCATTATGTCCTTTAGCAAAGCAAACAAGATTACCTTTTCCTATTAGTAACAATAGATGTGATGTCTTTGGTGACCTTATACATGCAGATGTATGGGGACCTTCTAAGGTTCCAACTTTTGATGGTAAGAGATATTTCCTGACTCTAGTTGATGATTTTAGTAGGTATACATAGATCTTCCTTATGAACACAAAAGATAAATCAATTGTGGTTTTGAGACACTTTATTTCACTATTAAGAAATAAGTTTTCCATTACCCCTAAAACACTAAGAACAGATAATGGAGGAGAGTTTTTTAACAAGGAGTTGACAGCCCTATTGCAGTCTGAAGGGATAGTTCATCAAAGCTCTTGTCCATACATTCCTCAACAAAATGGAGTTGTTGAACGAAGGCATAGGTACATTTTGGACATTGCACGAGCCTTGAGATTCCAAGCTGGATTGCCTTTAAAATTCTGGGTTGAGTGTGTTTTAATAGCTGTTTATTTGATCAACAGAGTTCCTTCTAGAATTTTGTCTGGTAAATCACCTTTTGAGCTGATATTTCACAAAAATGTCACCCTAGATCATCTCAGGGTGTTTGGTTGCCAAGCCTATGCTGCAAATCTTAAAAGACAACACAAATTCTCACCTAAAGCAGTACCAGCTATATTCTTAGGGTACTCATTGGTGCAAAAGGGTTACAAACTCTATGACTTGCACAATAACTGTCCTTTTGTGAATAGGGATATTGTCTTCAAGGAAGATGTGTTTCCTTTTCTCCAACACATGAACAATTCCATGAAGGATCAACATTTTCCTACTATGACTCCATCCTATGATTTTGACTCTGATGATCTTGTATTTCCTTTACCTCAGCATTCCATCACATCACAAGATACTTTATCATCTGATTTGGGATACCAAGATGATTCTCTTGCTATCACTGAAGATCTTCAAGGCAGTTCTATAAGTCCTGATGAGCTCCCATTTCCAGATGATCTTCCAAGCAGTCCTGCCCATCCTACTACAGTAGTTCAACTTCATAAGGTTCTTACTTCATATGTTGTTGGTGACTTACCAGCTGCTAGAATCAGGAAATCCACTAGGCCTTCTCGGCCTCCTATATGGATGAATGACTATGTGGTTGGCCAAAATGTTGGAAAACCTTGCAATTATCCTATTGCTAGCTAATTCTATTAGTTATCAAGCATTGAAGCCTGCCTACAATCAATGTCTTGCAGTTTATTCAGCAGAGGTTGAACCTAGTTCATTCTCAGAAGCAGCTAAGGATCCTAAATGGGTGTCAGCAATGCATTAAGAACTTCAAGCCTTGGAAGACAATGACACTTGGAGCATAGTTCGTTTACCTCCTGGGAAGAAACTCATTGGATGCAAATGGGTGTTCAAGATCAAACATAAAGCTAATGGAGAAATTGAAAGGTATAAGGCCCGGCTTGTGGCTAAGGGGTACACACAACAAGAGGGACTGGATTATACAGATACTTTTTCACTTGTAGCAAAAATGGTCACAATCAGGACCATCATTGCCTTAGCTGCTCATCATGGTTGGTTTATCTACCAAATAGATGTTCATAATGCCTTCCTTCAGGGTGATATCCTGGAAGAAATGTACATGACCATTCCTCCTGGTTTTTCTCATAACACTGCAAGGCAGGGGGAGTAGTCTTCTCATAACCCTGCAAAGCAAGGGGAGTATCCATCTTCTATTTATAGACTTCACAAGTCCTTTTATGTACTCAAACAGGCTTCCAGACAGTGGAATCTGAAGCTCACAGATGCCTTGCATACAATTGGGTTCACACAAAAATTCACTATGATTACTCTCTTTTCAGTAAAAGAGAAGGTTGTAATCAAGTGCTAGTTCTCATCTATGTATATGACTTGTTAGTCACTGGTAGTGATGTTAAGTTGATTAACAAAACTAGAGTAAATTTGCAGAAATTCTTCAAGATGAAGGACCTAGGGGAGCTGAAGTTTTTTCTTGGGATTGAATTTGCAAGATCCTCTAAATGGATATATATGAGCCAAAGAAATTATGCTTTAGAGTTGATAGCTGAACTTGGCCTAGCAGGATCAAAACCAGCTAGTAATCCTCTAGAAGTCAATCAGAAGTTAACTACTGTGGAGTTTGACAAAGCAACAACACCTTATGCTGATAATGATCCTATCTTAAGAGATGCAAGTGTGTATCAAAGGCTTGTTGGCAGACTGTTATACCTGACAATGACTCGACCAGACATCTCTTATGTTGTACAAACACTTAGTCAATTCATGCATACTCCTAAACAATCACATCTAGATGCTGCCACCAGAGTGGTAAGGTATATAAAAGATTGCTCCAGGTTAAGGTCTATTGCTACCAGCAGAAGGAGATAGACATCTATTAGCATATTGTGATAAAGATTGGGGTGCATGCTTGCATACAAGAAGGTCTGTTACAGGCTATCTAGTATTTTATGGTGATGCCTTGATTTTTTGGAAGTCGAAGAAACAAGAAACAGTTGCAAGAAGCTCAGCAGAAGCAGAATTTTGAAGCATGGCTTCAGCAGCAGCAGAGATAGTGTGGCTGACAGGCTTGTTCAATGAACTGGGCTTTGAGATTAAGAGGCCAGTCACCTTGATGTGTGATAGTAAGGCAGGAATACAAATTGCAGCCAATCCTATATTTCATGAGCATACAAAGCACATAGACATCGATTATCATTTTATTAGGGAAAAGGTGAAAGTTGGATCTATCAAAACTGTGCATGCCAACACGAAGGAGCAGATTGCAGACATTTTAACGAAAGGGCTGAGCAGAACTCAATATGATTATCTACTTGGCAAGATAAGAGTGAAGAATTTGTTTCTTCCCTCTAGCTTGGGGGGGGGGGG
>MU773296.1:256799-269852 GCA_026770625.1 Nicotiana glauca
TTTCGTAATTCAATTTGACAGTTGAAGCTTCCTACTTTTAGTATAGTATGATGATATGATATGATATGAAGAATGGGAGAAAATCTCACTTTATACTCATTAATTCAAAACTATTTACCTTTTAATGTCCAAGCTCAATCTATTTACTACTCCTACCCATGCGCTCCAAACTATTTACCCGCCTTTATTATGTTCCTCTTCTTCTTCTTCCTCATTTTACCTTTCTCCAATTCTTTGCTCAACTCCCCAACTGTTTCAAAACCCCATTCCGAAAATATTAGTTCAGCTTCTCGCCCACTCTCAACCCCCCCCCCCCCNAAGAAAATAGATTTTTTGAAGATTTATTGTTTGATTCGATGTGGTACTATAAAATATTGTTTATAGTATCTTCGAGTAAGCTTCAAAGATCTAAATTTTTGTGTATATTTAAATATCCACCATTGTTGGGCTTGAAGCTCAATTTTAATTTTGAAGATTTCTTGTTTGATTCAAAGTGAGTGTTGTTAAATATTGCTTATAGTACTTTCTACAAGTTCATACTGAAATTTGATAGCATTTTGAGTTGATTTGAGATGATTGAGATTGAAATTTTCAGTTGAAAATCAAAGAAGAATACAACTACAATATACTGCTACGGTATACAATATATTGTACGAGTATATAGCTATACTGCAAACACAGTTACCTAACAGTATACCACTACAGTATACAATATATTGTAGGAGTATATAGTTATACTGCAACAGTATACTATTATAGTACTATACAATATATTGTTATAGTATATTGTAATAATATGCAATATGTTGTAATAGTATACAATCTACTATAATAGTTTACTTATTACCCGTAAATTCACTTGCCTTTTCCCTTTTAATTTGCTTTAAGTTTTTACCCAGCGTGAGAGGCAAATTGAAAATGCAAAAAAAAAATATATTATAGTATTCTTTATAATGTAACGATATACTATTACAATTAGATCCTTTTAGAATTTTTTGAATTTTTTATTGACAACTGATTTTATTTCAGTTTAATAATTGAATTAAATTTTTTTTAACTCTTTGCGTACAATTGTATACCCTATTGGTATAACTATATACTATACTGATATCATATGTTAGTTAATATTTTTTTTGGTTGTATTAGCTACATTTAATTGGTACACAATTTGATTTTTCTTTAGTAATAATTAAAAAAATAGTGAACATAATAAATAAAATTAGATTATGAAGAGAAAAAGAATATAAAAAAAGTTAAATGAAATTAGAATAGGAAAAAAGAAAAAAAATAAGAAGAAAACAAGAAAAAAGAAAAGGAGAAAAGAAAAAAGAAAAGAAAAGAAGCATAGAAATAAAAAAAGAATTATTCGCAAAACCTACCATGAGTAGGAAATGTAATTAGTTTATGGGTAGAAAACAAATAGATAGACAAAAGTAAATAATTTTATTTTTATGGGTAATTGTGTCAAAACCTCATATGAATGAATATGAATGATAGATGATATATATATCCACTCCATTTTAACGTGTAACATCTTGAACATTTTCGTAACTGTCAGTAATCAAAAACTTCTCGATATGTGACCGACAACCAACAAACCATCGAAATCCCCAGCTCAATCATTCAATCAATAGTGATATAGAGAATTTCAAAGTATAGGAATATAATCCATCAACCGGAAATGAAATAAAAAGTAACACGAGAAGATTCAGCCACCACTGAATTATATAGTTGATTCCCTGTTGCAAAAGTTGTAACTCTGAATCACGATCAACCATGTAATTCACTATTTACAGGTTTTCCTCTATAATATCGTTTACCCTTAAAATCGGATAACAATTAAACTTATAAGTAATTTTAAGATTATGTGATTTCACTTGGCACAAAACGATAAATATAAGAATTAATGATAGAAATTACAGTAAAATAAAGCAAACCAATGTGATGAACAATTATGGCCCTCGAGCTAATTGCCCTCGAACCAACTGAACAAACTAGTGAAAGTATGAACTGAACAACAGAACTTGCAAGAGATAAAAATGTGATATGTTGCTTTGATACGCGTGACTGTCACATGATTACAAATGGTTAATATCCTCTTTATATAGTAGAGGAATCCTATTTACGGTATAATTCTAAATACAGAAGGAAATCCCATGATTAGCTAAACAACCGCCAATGATTTGATCTGTTCCGAGATTTCCGTCATAATCCTCGACCAGAAGCGGATATCTCGTCTTTCCATTATTACGCTATCTTCGGTCTTGCTCGATGTCTATCCCGTTCGATCTCGATCATTACCGGTCTCGATATCGACAGGTACTTCGTATCCCGAACTTGGTACCTTATCCTCGTATATCGGTCTGATATGCTATGGGGCCGATCCTTGATCCATCCCCCTGGTCTCGAGTAATCAGTAAAATCGGGTGGGCTTGGTTTTGACCATATACAGATAGTCTCCTTGTTTTTTGGAATGTAATGACAAGAAACAAATTGAGTTTTCGTGTCGGACCTTAAATTACCATGACGTAAGTGACGCAAGCGATCGAGGTGACCGAAACGTCCCATCAGTTCAATTTCCCAGGCATAAGGCGCGTCAGTTACCGGTCGGCCACTAGCAATTTTGAACTGTTGCCGTGAAACCCATAAATAGGCCTCTTTTCCACTCTTTCAACTAATTTTAATCTTTTCTGCTTTAATCTTCAAAGTTTTTTGCATTCTTCAAGTTCTTCATCCGCAAATCTTCAAGTTTTATAGCTAACCTCTTTTTAAAACGCCAGATATCCTAACCCATGTTCTTCCTCAGTCTCAAAAATTGCTAAGACCTCTAAAATTGTCCCTCACAAAGAAATCGCCTCTTCATCAAAGTCTGTCGGCGGCACTGCCGCAGCGAAACATCCCCTTGCGGACTTTGTTCCGAAGAAATGTGCCATTTCTACTGATTTCAAGGTGGAGAACACACCATCAACACCATGCCAATGTGAACCCATGTCGAGGTACATGTGTACGATCACCGAACGTCTCCTCGAGAAGGTGAAAGATGAGCGCAACTGGGTAGGCAAAGATGTAGTAGTGCCTAGCCCCGAAAAACTCATCACAACTTACAAGGAGGGGTATCTGAGTGTCTATACCTACCCCTTCACGATACGTTCCCTAGACCCTATCGTCGTTGCCTTTTGCAAGAGGTACGATGTCACTTGGGCCAAATCCACCTATTATTTTGGAGGATCCTGATCCTCCTCTGATTCTTTGTAAGCAAGATCGAGATGCATCCTTTTACCCTCGATCCCCTCTTGCGTCTCTACGGCCCCCAACTTTATCGTGGAGTCATGATCAAACTTTATCACCGAGCCACCAAACCCTCGTTCTCAAGCATAGATGAGACTCGAGACCAATGTTAGATGGGCAGGTTAGTCTGAATAAAGACTTCGGATCTAATCCCCGCCAGAGATATGTCGTTCCCTGAAAAGTAGAACATGAAACGTAAGTACTGCTTCGCCTTTTGAATATCTATTTTTGCCATTCTGCTTTCTTGACTTCCCCTCATCCAAAATTTTCTTTTGTGTTGCAACTAAGGCCGCTGTGCCGGAAGTGATCGCCGACCTGAGGCAATGGGTTGAGGGATTGGTGTCACAAAAAACTTATTCCGAGCGTGCTTGGATAAAGTTGTCAAAGGGCCAATAGGAGGCCCATAACCACGGTAATCCTCTTTCCTTAAAAAGGTTTCATTGGGGCTTTGATATTTTACTTGCTCATCTTCTTCATTTTGCAGGCCTCGGGAAGGATGTGTTGATGAGGCCCCCTCTGCTGAAGAAGAGGCACTCCTCCCCCCATCCGCCCCAAAATAGGGCAAAGAGAAGAAAATAAAGGAGGCTCTGAGTCCTACAGGCCCGGAAAGGAAAAGAACGGCCAGGAGGCCCTGCAAACCTAAGGGGGATATCATCCACGCCTCTTTGGAATCCGTCCAATGGACAATAGATGGGACTGGAGATGAGGACAAAGAAGAAGAAGAAGAAAACTCTGAATTAGTGACTCGTGTGCGAGTTGGTACCGAGCTTCAAGGAACCATTGGCCAGGCAGGAGCCGAAGATGCTTTGTCCCAACCCGACGAAATCGAGCCGAAAAGAGTCGAATATGCCTCACCTCGAGGTAGGGAGGCTACTGAAGAGGCGGTCGAGGCCGGTGCAGAAATCGAGTTCGAGGTTCCCCGGAATGAAGACGATGTCTCTCAAGGCCCACTTGGGCAATGGTGATCGAGGATTCCTCCTCATTTCCTCCAGTTTCGGATTCGATGATACATGACGCTCAGGTGGCGGAGACTTTTCACGGAGAGGGGACCCATGGGGAGGAAGATTTTTTCCAAGGCTATTTCACTGATGTGGAAGGTATCACCGGTTTGGGTGATTTGACGTGCCAAGGAAGAGCTTGAATGAGGCTTCCTCGAGCTATACATTAACCAACCGATTACCGACTCCCAGTGTTGACTTCGATCGAAAGCGACCTCTTATCATCTCGATCCCAGAAGATACACAAGTTTTCCTTGCCCCCGTAGGGGTGGCAAGTTATCTTCGATGCTTGGTCACTGAAGAGGACCAAGCAAAAATGAATGCAGCGGATGTTCCTTGTTTATTCAACGAGGCCCAGCACGCTCTGAATAGGGTAAGTTTAAGGGCCTTTATCCTTTTATGACTTTGCATTGTAGGTATCTCTAATATTTTCTTCCTTTCTTGCAGGCTTTGGTGTTGCACCACGAGGACTTTCTCCGAATTTGAGAGGAATGCAAGGCCTAGGTCCAAGACCTCACGGAGAAATGTAATACTTACAAGCTTCTTAGTAAGAGGCTTCAGGTAGACCTGGTGAGCCTTTAGATGAGCGTGCTGAGATGGCCGAGCAGGTATTCCACGTTCTTCGTGATAGCAAGGCTAAGTTGGAGATAACAACTAACAATCCAATTCTACAGGTACGACAAAGGCTTGTACAGATCAAGGACTTCCAAAGGCAAATAGATAAAGTGTGAGTCGAGGCCGAAGAATTCAAGGGATGCATGGATATTCTGGCCGCACAGAAGGAAACCGTTCAAGCAGAGCTGGATTCGTCCAAGTCACAGCTTTGACATGGAAAAGATAATGCTTCAGTTCAGGCAAAGAAGGTCGAAGAGCTCGAGTCCAATTTAGCCAGTTTGGCCAAAAAGCTCGAGGTTGCCAGATTTGAAGCGGTCACGGCCAATTCTAAGGCCCAAGCTAATGCGGCCCAATACAAAATCGATGTTGAAGCCACTCTCGAGCAGGCCAAGGGCATGGTGGATCATTCGAAGTGGCAGCCCTAAGGGAGGCTCTCGGGGGGTTCATTCCCTAAAGTTTCGACATATCTGCCGAACTCAAGATCGCCAAGGCTGAGAAACAAAGGCTCAAAATCTAGCATTTCCTGACGAAGATTTCGAGAATGAGAGCGGATCTGGTGGAGAAGAAGCTGAGGTCGAAGAATCTTCCTTTGATAGTGAGCGTGATGCTTAGGCCTAGTAATTTTCTTTTTTGATTTGAGGCTGATCGACCTTTGTAAAGAATTTTTGATCGGTCCATGTGGTCCTTGTAAGAAAAACTTCAATATTTATATACAAAATTTCTTTTCCTTTCTAAATTTGTTGTATTTTGCCTTGTCTTGTCTTTATTTAATTTTTTTTATTGATGCCTTATGAAATTGCATTCATAGGTTCGAGGCTTAGGCAATTTAGACCGAAACCAAAATATTGTCGAGTAAGTGCTTCCTCGAACTCGAAGTAGGGTAACCCTTAGGTTTTAATTGAGTGAGGATGATCCCTCGAACTCAAAACAAAACATGGCCCTTAGGCTTTTGTATTAGGCCGATGTGGCATAATTAAAAAGATTGGCTTTCCCCCTTTTCAGATTAAAAAGTTCATTGTTAATTATACAAAACTTGTTATGCCTTAGCATGAAATAAGGAATTGTTCGAGAGTTCGGACAATATCGAAGCCCTTTATACTTTTGTTGAGGGTAGCCTTTTTAACCGGTTTATAAGAATATTAGAAGGCCTATTTTATTACGGAATTCGGACGTCTCCGAACCGTGTTAATTTAGCCGTAGCCTTTTTAGTTTGCGACTTGCCTCTTGGGCTTGTTTTCCTGTTATACATCAAGCTTGTTCGAAGTGTCAGTCCCCAAGTGGGGTGGCCGTGGCCTATAAAAATTGAGGGCTGCCTTTTTAAGGTCTTATGGTCTTGAGGCTTTAATAATTCAATCTTGTCTATTTTATCGGAGAGCAGTCCCGAGTGTGGGGTTAATTGTTCGAACTTCAATTGTGATCGGCCCTTAAGCTTGTTTCTAAAATAGATCAGGAGTATGAAATTGTAAAGTAAAATTTCTCTAAGGCATGAGATATTTGGCAAGGGAAAATACTTCTCTTAATAGATGATTATACATGCGTACATTTTTTATGTCAGGGCTCGAGCAACCTATGTGGGCACGGCTCATTTGACCGTTTGGCCCTTACGAAATTTACCTACCGAGACCCTACAGTCACGAAGTAACTTCCTTGCAACAAAGTTGTCATTCGAGGATAATTCCCCCCAGTATTTGAGGTTGATTGTAAAGAAGCCTCGGATACTATTGACTCGTTCTTATTTAGCACGATCAATGGTTGCCTCGTTAAAAACCTTACTGAAAAACCCTTTTGGGATAAAACCGGTCTTAGGGAAAAAGAGGGCAACGCGTGCTTTCGGACCTAAAGTCTTCCCGTTGAGGAGTCCATTGTCGTTTCTAGTCGAACACCTGTAGGAGTTCGTTTAAATATAAATTAAAAATGGAGAAGGTCGTACCTTAGCAGTAATATCATTTTAGGTGCGATATCTTCCAATTGTTCGCTAATTGTTCGCCGTTCATTGTACCGAGCTTGTAGGGCCCTTTTTCATTAATTTCGAGAACCTGGTACGGTCCTTCCCAGTTCGGACCTGGCTTTCCTTCATTCTAATTTCGAGTGTTGAGGGTGACCTTTCTTAGCACCAAGTCCTCGATGTTAAAATGTCGAAGATTCGCTCTTCGATTGTAGTACCTTTCGACCCGTTATTTTTGAGCGGCCAATCAGACGAGGGCAGCTTTGCGTCTTTCGTCCAACAATTATAAACTCATATTCATGGCCTCGTTATATGACTCTTCTGTTGCGTATCAAAACCTGATGTTGGGTTCTCCGACTTCGACTGGGATTAAAGCGTCGGTGTCATAGAGCAACAAGAACGGTGTTGCTCCGGTATTGGATTTTCACGTTGTGTGGTACGCCCGTAGAACCTCGGGCAATATCTCTTTCCACTTCCCTTTGGCATCAGCCAATATCTTCTTAAGGTTTTGAATGATGGTTTTTTTGGTCGATTCGGCCTGTCCGTTTCCGCTGGGACGATAAGGTGTCGATAGGATTCTTTTGATCTTGTGATCCTCGAAAAACTTAATTACTTTGCTACCAATGAATTGCTTTCTGTTATCTCATACAATCTCGGAGGGCATCCCGAATCGACATATGATGTGATCCCATATGAAATCTATGACTTCTTTTTCTCTGACTTTTCCGGGTTAAAATCAGCTAGCAATTAAACTTATAAGTGGTTTTAAGAATATGTGATTTCACTTGGCACAAAAGGATAAATATATGAATTAATGATAGAAATTATAGTAAAATAAAGCAAACCAATCCGATGAACAATTATGGCCCTCGAACTAATTGCCCTCGAACCAACTGAACAAGCTAGTGAAAGTATGAACTGAACAACAGAGCTTGCAAGAGATAAAATGTGATATATTGCTTTCATACGTGAATGTCAGATGATTACAAATGGTTAATACCCTCTTTATATAGTAGAGAATGGTTAATACCCTTTTTATATAGTAGAGGAATCATATTTAAGGTATAATTCTAATTATAGAAGGAAATCTCATTATTAGCTAAACAACCGCTCTTGATTTGATCTGTTTCGAGATTTCCGCTATGATCCTCGAACAGTCGTGGATATCTCGCCTTTTCATTATTACGCTATCTTCGGTCTTGCTCGATGTCTATCTCGTTCGATCTCGATCATTATCGGTCTCGATCTCGACATGTACTTTGAATCCCGAACTCGGTACCTTATCCTCGTATCTCGGTCTAATATGTTATGGGGCCGATCCTCGATCCATTCCCCTGGTCTCGGTTAATCAGTAAAATCAAGTGGGTCCAATTTTGACCGTATACAAATATCACATAACAAAAGAAAGGGGAGAGTGATGAGTGCGGAGGAATGCTCAATAAGTATCATTGACCATCCTAATAAGGTCGTCACGAGATTTAAAGTATGAATTATACATATAATATATTCAATAATCATATGCACATAAACAAGAAAACAATAGATATTGCTTGCTTCAGACGCACAAATAAATCATATAATAGTATGCACGGTAAAACATATGATAAAATGCACAATAATTCAAATATCCGTATTTGTTATAAAATAATGATTGTAAAGTAAATAAACCAAAGACAACTATATAGAGAAACTAATATATTATTCAACTTTTGAACTGATGTACATAATAAACTGAAAACTCCTCTATTTATAGAAGAAAGGAAGCAGCTGCGAGGGTTTTCAGGAAGCACCTGCAAGATTTTTCTTGAGCTGCTTGTAGGCTGTCTGCATGAGCTGCTCGCAACCTGCCTGTTTAATAAGAAGCTGCTGCAAATTATTTCATTGAGTTGCTTGCAACCTGCCTGCATCAGCTGCTTGTAGACAAACTTCAACAGAGTACTAAATAGATAATCTTCTTCAGGAAGATTATCTATAGCGGAGTAATAAATGGACATCCACAATATAATAGTTTCATAACACTTCCCCTTGGATGTTCATTAAAAGATAATGTGCCTCGTTAAAATCTTACTAGGAAAACCCAGTGGGAAAAATTCTAATGAAGGAAAAGAGTACACATATTTATTAATACGCATTTCTAGTTGCCTCATTAAAAACCTTACAAGAAAAACCTCATGGGAAAAACCTTAGTAAGGGAAAAAGAGTACAACGCATATTTCACCCCCTGATAAAAACCTTGTTTCAAATATTTGAGTCTCCGCAATCCAATCCTGTATACCATCTTCTCAAAATTTAAAGTTGGCAAAGATTTAGTGAACAAATCTGTCGGATTGTCACTTGAACAGATTTGTTGCACATCAATGTCACCATTTTTTTGAATATCATGTGTGTAGAATAATTTTGACGAAATGTGCTTCGTTATGTCTTCTTATATAAATCCTCTCTTCAATTGGGCTATGCATGCAGCATTGTCTTCTTATAAAATTATGGATCTTTTATCAGATTCCAAACCATATTTTTCTCGAATGAAATGAATCACTGATCTCAATCATACGCACTCCATACTTTCTTCATGAATAGCTATTATCTCAGCATAATTCGAAGAAGTAGTAACAATAGATTACGTTGTGGAGCGCCATGATATGACAGTACCTCCATATATAAATACGTATCCGGTTTGAGATCGAGCTGTACGTGGATCAGATAAATAACTTACATCTGTATAACCAACAAGATCTGCACTATCTTTGTTAGCATAAAACAAACCCATATGAAAAGTTCCCTTTAAATATTGCAATATATGCTTAATTCCATTTGAATGTCTCCGTTTAAGAGAAGAGTTATATCTTGCTAGTAAATTAACAGAAAATGCTATGTCAGGCCTTGTAGCATTAGCAAGATACATAAGTGCACCAATTGCACTAAGATAAGGCATTTCGGGACCAAGGGGTTCATCATCCTCTTCTGAAGGTCAGAACAAATCCTTATTCACTTCAAGTGATTGAACAACCATTGGTATATTCAATGGGTGCGGTTTGTCCATATAAAAGCATTTTAAGACCCTTTATGTATAGGAAAATTGGTGGATAAAGATTATGTCTGCTAAATATTAAATTTGCAGACCAAGACAAAGTTTTGTCTTTCCAAGATCTTTCATCTCAAATTCTTTCTTAAGATATTCAATTACCTTTTGGAGCTATTCTGGAGTTCCAACAAGATTTATGTCATCAATATAAACAACAAGTATAACCTTCTTCCAGCAAATATTCACTGAGATGATTATACCATATGCGCCCAGATTGCTTTAAACCGTACAAAGACCTTTGTTATATGATCGAGTATATTTCTCGAGACTTTGAACTATATGCTTCAGGTATTTTAAATCCTTTAGAGACCTTCATATAGATTTAATCAAATGATTCATATAGGTTATGACTTGTATCTAAATAGCATGACATCTTCAAGTGTCTGGACTGCTGGTCCGATCCTCACAATCTTTTATAATATTGTGCACTATATTGTACAAATATATCATCGACGATCATTTCATATCAGTTCGCAAGCGACATAACTTGTTGATATCTCATTATTTTTTTTATTTTCGGGTACCTAAACTTCTTCAAGAGTTTCATGAAATGTTATGTCGTGTGTTGTTCTAGAGTTTATTTCCTCCTCATTATGATCATTTTGTTCATTAGATCCTATTATTTTTCAAGGATTGTTACCTTTGGAACCGATTGGTCTACCACGCTTCATGCGTCCAGTAAACTCTATCCTTCAGGGACTTTAATTTTAATAGGAGCATTTGCAGCTGAAATATGATATTTAATTTTGGATCGGCAAATGCTTCTGGCATTTGACTTGAATTATCTTCTAAGTGAGGATCATATTAATGATAATTCGATTTATATAACATATTTTTCATCTGTTTATTCCATCCCCCAAATGTTAGAAAAACTAACATATATCCTCAATCTTCTTTGGGAAACATATCTTTATATTGTGGTAGAGAAATTAATCATATACCACACATCAAAAGATAGTAAAAATATTTGGTTTCTGATCATAAACCAATTGTGAGGGGAGGACCTATCATATGCTGTTGGTCTGATGCATACAAGTGCTGTTATATGCAATTTAGAAAATTTTAGACCAACACATGAAGCTTTGTTCTCATAAGCAATGGTTTAACCATTAATAGGAGGTATTCAATGCTAAACCGGCTTGGATATAAACCAGCATTATCAAGATGAATTGTCTTGATTTCATCTGAAAATTATACTCTTAATTGAGAAAAGCAATTCCAAAATGCCAAACAGCAGGTTGACAATAATCACACATGTAACCATCTCATATATGTATCTATAAGTGGTTCACATGATAAGTGAATGAGCTCATATTCACCTTTTATATATTTCGTATAATCAATTTATTATAAGAACAAGCAACACATGAGAATTCTTGAAGAATCTTCTAGTTCTTCAATATATGCTTATCTGAATTCTCAAATAACTCATTTAAAAATGGCAAATGAAAACTTCAAGTTTATCATAGCATGTGCTATCTCTTAGCAAACTTCTAGTTTACTATGGCATAAACTTTTGCATTAGTAAACTTCTGATTTATTCAAATATTAATGTCACAAGTCCGTTGCTACAAACCTACTTCAAGATGGCAGAGCAGCAAGGAAAAATAATTTGTCGTTCATAAACAGTGATATAGGAAAACCTTTAAGCCCAACAAGGAATCATTTCCATGCTTACTTTGCAAATATGAAAATGAAATAGTGACGCTTAAGAAATATCAATGTTCAACTTACTATAAAAAGGGAAGAAATCCATAAATAAAACAATTTGGTCTTTCTTACAGTGAGAACTGATTACTTTGGATGAGGAAAACCACAGTAATATATCTTTCAAAGTAAGTGCTCACGGTAGAGTCTCGTGCTGATAACGTGTTATAAAATAATAATTGTAAAGTAAATAAATAAAAGACAAGTATAGAGATAAATTGATATATTATACAATTTTTAAACTGATGTGCTTAATGAACTGAAAACTCTTCTATTTATAGAGGAAAGAAAGCAACTGCGAGGCTTTTCAGGAAGCACCTGCAAGGCTTTTCTTGAGTTGCTTATAAGCTGTCTGCATGAGTTGCTCGCAACCTGCCTGTTTAATAAGAAGCTGCTGCAAATCATTTCATTGAGTTGTTTGCAACTTGCCTGCATCAGCTGCTTGTAGATAAACTTTAACAGAGTACTAAATAGATAATCTTCTTCAGGAAGATTCTCTATAGCGAAATAATAAATGGACATCCACAATATAATAGTTTCATAACAGTGTTCACTATATTTATCTAGTGCACAGTTTCATAACAGTGTTCACTATATTTATCTAGTGCACAGATATAGCATATAACAATATGCACAAAAAATGACCATATAACGATATGAACAAGGATACTGAAATCCGAAACAACGTAACCGATACATGAGTTGTGAATTCACATGCTCCTAACTGAATTTTACATGTCCAATGTGAGTCAATGTTCAAAACATAAAAGCAAGGTGCATGATTATCCAACCGGGTACACTTTCGAATCAACACTGATGTAACTGTGAGATGTAAAAGTGAAATGAAATGCTAGGGTGATTGATGAATTAAGTGTTGTATCTGTAGTTTAATAGACATGTGATAATTATTTGTAAAATCTAGTTTTATGACTCAATAAGAATGTATGGTGTAGTTTTTATGCCTAACTGAAATTTTATTTGTTTAAAATCGCAATCTGTAGTCGTCAGTTGTACATGTAATGTAGTTAGTTAATTAATTCGTAGAACGAACAAATAGTTAATGATTAGCTGCTTATATTTCATCTCTAGTTTTCTTTTATATTCAATGTAGATTTAAATAAGTCGGCGTTTGATTCCATTAGGCAATATATAGGCCAATGTTCGAATCCATATTGATAACATTTCCTAGCTGTTAGTTCCATGAGTCTCAATCATCTAAAATGTTAGTTTAATTAAAGAATGGTTAGTTTGTTTTAATATTTTTTCAATCTCGTATGCTATTTATAATTTCATCTTTAGTAATATTTGCTTATAGAATAAGGCGCGAAATAATCTGCCATTTAACAAGCATAAGGCTGTATTTTTGGCGGTCCCGGGCCTTAAATGGGCCAAACGGGCCGGGCCTGGCGGTCCCGGGC
>MU773296.1:274271-331316 GCA_026770625.1 Nicotiana glauca
TCAGTCAAATACGCAGAAAAATCAACAACCGGGACGGACCAAGTCACAATCCTCAACGGTACCTACCCCACGCTCATATCCGGCGTGCAAGTCACCTCAATACGACACTATGATGTAAAAATTCGGGGTTTCAAACCCTCAGAATATCATTTACAAGTATTACTCAGCTCAAGCTGGCCAAAACTCTAGCTCGCTATGCCCTTGCCTCTCAAATTGACCTCCTCGTGCGACGAATCTGCCCAAAATCACACAAACATCGATGAAGCTCGATTTCTAAAAGACGGGATTTTAGCCATACATATCTGGGACTTGCCCCTTAATGGTACTACAATGATCCAACACTCTTAGGTAAACTTCAATCCACAATACAACATTCAATAGGGCCAATATTAGTAATAAATTTCATAACTTATGCCATTTAGGCATATTATCAAACACCTTGTAGGCATAGATATTTAAACCTCATAACTATAGTATTGGTTCCAACTATCACCATTAACCAACAATTCATCCCACCATTATTCTTTGACAATCTATACTCTTAACATCACATGTGTGATCAACCATTCACACCCAAACCAACAAAAAATCCATCAAATAAACACCTTTAAGTCCCTACCATGTTCATGTATTTAAATTGGAAATTTATGGCTTCCAACCACCATACTATAAGTTATAATACACGATTCATACTCATATTTCCATAATATATCCATATATGTAAATCTAAGGTGTATGATTTACCTTTTGGAAGAAAATCTTATAAAACCCTTCTTTGGTTCTTGAAGGAATTTCTTGAAAAATCTATATGTTTAATAAAGATTTCATCAATATTAGTGTAATAATAATGGAATCTTACACCAAGTTAGTGAAGATTGCTTACCTTGAAGATGGGAGGGGTTGAAGGTCTTGAGAGGGTGAAGAAAACCCCCAAAAACCGACCTTGGATGACAAAATATGAAGGAAATGTGATACCCCTTCAGTTTTTACATAGACGAGGGATATTTTAGACATTTTACAGGTTCCCCCGCGGTTCGCCGCATTCCTCCGCGGTCCAACCCGCGGTTCCGGGCAGTAAACCCTACGGTCCACCCCGCGGCCGCGCGCCTGGGCGCGCTGGTGACGCGTGTCCAGTAAAATGGGCATAACTTTTTGTATACACCTCCAAATGACGAACGGTTTATTGCATTGGAAACTAGACTCAAAGGGATTTAATTTGATAGGTTATAAATCACACAAATTTGATAGGTTATAAATCACACAAATCCTTATAGAACTGGAGATATGATCGTTCAAAGTGAGGTCTGGTGCGCACTCATTTACAACTTTCGTCTATTATGAAATTTTCCAACTTCAAAGGTTCCCGTTAGCCATCCGAAATCATTCCGAGGCCTTCGGGACCTCAACAAAATGCACCAACCAATCCTAAAATATCATTCGAACTTGTTCAAATCTTTAGAACGCTCAAAACAACATCAAAACACAAATTTTTCATCGGATTCATCCTTAAAATTTTCGAAAACTCTAAAATACATTTTTGATCAAAAAGTCTACCAAACCTCGTCCGAATGACCTCAAATTTTGCGCACATATTCCAAATCACCTAACGAAGCTACAGCAACTCTTGAAATTCTATTCCGACTCTCGGATCAAAATCTCACCTGTCAACCGGAATTCGCCAAAATACTAACTTCACCAATTCAAGCCTAATTCTACACCGGACCTCCAAAATTACTTCCGATCACACTCCTAAGTCACAAATCATCCCCCGAAACTAACCAAATTATCGGAATTCAAATCCGAGCCATCTAACTCATAAGTCAACGTCCGGTTGACTTTTTCCAAAACAAACCTTCTTTAAAGAGACTAAGTATCTCATTTCCTACTAAAACCAATCCAAATCGACTCGATCACCTCAAATACTGATAATGAAGCATAGAGAAACATAAGATGGGGGAAATGGGGCGGTAACTCACGTGACGACGGGTCGGGTCGTCACATCCTCCCCAACTTAAACAAACGCTCGTCCTCGAGCGGACCCAGAGTTGGAAAAAGAAGAAGAAACAGGATTGATCAACAGGGCAATAACAGTACAGCAACAGCAACAAACAGCAACAGATGAAATCCGGCAGAATAAATCCCAGAAAAACAATGGCAATTTCAAATATACCAAACAGCAACACCAACACCAGAAAACCAAGTACGAAATCAGAAACACCAACAGTAGCAAACCAGTACTGATTTTCAATAGCAAAAGTG
This sequence comes from Nicotiana glauca, assembly GCA_026770625.1. Lineage (NCBI taxonomy): Eukaryota > Viridiplantae > Streptophyta > Magnoliopsida > Solanales > Solanaceae > Nicotiana > Nicotiana glauca. The sequence goes on from MU773296.1 coordinate 276,531, forward strand.
ACCTCACTTTTTTCAGTTTTTTTTTTAACTCTCAAACACTCTCTTAAAAATGATATCTTTTAACTGGTTGTTTCTTGATTGTTTCTTTATCAAAGACTTCTGCTATTCTCCAATGTGACTTCCCAAAGATGATTTCAAAAAAGCTTTTTCTTTTTAATTCTGACCTCTTTGATTTTTAAAAGCCAGTCCTTAATTATGTCCAAGTCTGCATTATTTATCTCCAAAAACAGACCACTTTAAACAATTAAACAAATAAGAAAAAGTCCTATTTTCTTGAGCCTCGTAATCCCACTACCATTTGTCCTACTTATTAATTAATTCAAAGGATGGTTAGGTGTATTTAATCAGTTCTTTTAACACAATTTTGTCTTGTTCCCCACTTTTTATTAAATAAATGTCTTATTCCCCACTAACATGTGTCTTGTTCCCCACTATAATATTTTAATGATACTTTAGTGACTAGTGGACGGAGTACTTAAATTAAATAATTCTGCAAGTGATCAATTCCCGTATTACCCCTAAAATTATTGAAATTACTATTCTACCTCCATCTCTTCAATCTGTAACAAAATTAACAATTGACCAAACTGGTTCTTAAAAACACCAAATCATTACAGCTATAATCAAATTCCTAATCAAATTCAACAGTTAACTAATTAAACACATGAAACTAATTTCCAATCAACAAAATTATGACAACAACATGGTCAGATTCGCATCAGAAACAAACTTAACAGAATGAACAAGTAGATTCAAATCACTAAAATCAATCATCATTTGAACTTCAAATTAAATCTAACAGCAATACAACCAAGATGAAGGATTCAATGATTCTGAGCAAATCACAATTCTAAATTACAACTTAGACAAAAGATGAATGAGGGCTGTAAATTCACTGAATCGAAAATAAACTGAACTTATATGCAAAAACTGATGAACAACAAAGAGCAGGGAACCAAACCTTAGACAAAAATGAAGCAATTTGAACCAGCAAACAATCATAAAATGTTATCATATAATAAGCAAGTAAAAGAGAAGAAAACCAAACAAATAGATCAAACATATACACTCATTTCGGATTAAAAAGAAAAATCGAACAAATTGAAACACGGAAAAAAGAAATAAAACTTGAACCAACTGACCGGATTGGAATAACGACGAACTCGTACGGAAACAAAATCTTCCGGTAAGTGATCGTTTTTAAACAAATGACGAGCGGCGAACAACGGAAGATGATGACTGACGATGACGACGAACACAGTGGCGAAGCTGGCTGGTCCGATGAAGCTGACACTGGTCGTTTGGAGCTGGTTCGTGAAGGTGATGTTGGACGTCGAAGCAGAAGCTGGTGACGACGAGCTAGTTATGGAGATAGGGTGTTCGCTGGTGGTTCATTTGGATGTTTGGGGCTGGTGACGTTGCTGGGGTGGTCGACGGGGATGACTGGAAGGGGGCAGCCATGGAGGGATTACGATTGGAGAAGGAGAGCAGGAGAGGTCGTTGATGCGCTGCTTGGTCGATGGTGGACGTGAAAACGAAGAAGAAGAAGCCAAGGTTGTGGGGTCTCCTATGGTGTATTGCGGCTGGGGTTGGAGTGGCGGAATGTTGGTGGCATTGGACGTCGATGGAGGCTATTTCGTTGCTGGTTGACGATGATGGTGATGGGCTGGTCGTGGCTGGTGGTCGCTGGAAGGGGAAGGGCAGCCATGGGTTTGAGGATGAAGAAGATGAAGAGAGGATGGGGGGGGGGATGTTTAGGGTTTTTTGTGTTAGGGTGTGTAATGAAAAAATGAGAGGTGGGTTTGGTTATGTGCTGGGGCGGGTCGGGTCGACCCGATGAGTTTTGGGTTGGGTTTGTGAGACACTTGGGCCTAGTTTGTTTAATTTGAAAGATGGCCCAATCCGATTTTTCTTTCATATATTTTTGCTCTCTTTTCGATTATTTGCTCCAAAATTAAACTTAAAGATCCTAAATTAAATTAATAAAACCAAAATTAATTTAAAACACTAATCAACTCCTAATAATAATTATCACACAAAATTAAACCTCAAAAATAAAATCGCACAATTTGGACATTAAATGCTAAAAAATGCAAAAATACGTATTTTGTGATTTTTAATTTTTGTAAAACAAACTTAATTACTTTTAATTGTAAGTTAAATCCTAAATGCAAATGCGATATATTTTTGTATTTTCATTAATCTAAACAAATAATTATGCACACACAAATACCAACAATAAAAGAAAAATAATACAAAATCCACAAAAAATCAGAAAACTATTTTATTTTGAATTTTTGGGAGTAATTCTCATATAGGGCAAAAATCACGTGCTTACAGCTGCGAAACTTTATTTCAGGACTTGGGGTTGTCGACACCATTACCAAGCCGCTGAAAATTTACTGTGATAATTCTGCAGCAGTATTCTTCTCCAAGAACGATAAGTACTCCAAAGGTGCCAAATATATGGAATTAAAGTACTTTACCGTCAAGGAGGAAGTTCAGAAACAAAGAGTGTCACTTGAGCATATTAGAACTGATCTCATGATTGCAGATCCGTTAACGAAAGGTTTACAGCCAAAGATAATTAAAGAACATGTACATAGAATGAGTCTTGGCTGTATTTTTTATTGATGTGTTTATGATGTTTTGACACTCTGAGCTCATTTATATGTTTCTGATATACATTAGTGATTTTCTGTTTCTCATAATGGTGTACACATTATTATTTTGAGATATTACAGGATAAGTCTCAAGGAGACATTATTGTGGACCATTTTATTTTATAGCTTATGAACTTGATACGATAAATTACTAATGTTGTAGTGTATGGAAGGGAGTATGTAGACAAATTATGTATAACCGCCATAACTCACATTTACTAGTTTATCGTATTATGGTATTTCTGATGGACATTATAGAAGAGATTTGTTTATGCGCAACTAATGTTCCTATATTAAATATTAATATTATGTGATTATTGGGCCAAGTGGGAGAATGTAAGTTATTTCTACGTTATATGTGGCCCAATAAGATTAGGCCCATAATTAATATTTAATTAATGAGCAAATCTAATCCGTTCGATCGGTTACTTGATGGACGTACTGAATTAAATAAGAACCTCTATAAATTGTCCTCATCCCACCCATTAGGGTTACTATATTATTTTGCTCTCTTCCATCACTAAAGTCGGCGGTAACAAAAGCAAGGGCAAGGGGCGAGAAATCAATTTCAATTAATGCTTCCGCTTCAAGATAATGGATTCCGCTTCAAGTATGTTTTCTATGACGAATATATTTAAGATTATCATGTTCAAGATCCTGGAATGAATTAAAATTTATGCTTGCATATCATTCACATGGGTGCATTTCAATTTTCACCTTTCAGCTGCGAGAATTAAATTCCCCCAAATTAACTGTGATTTTCCAATTTTTTGTTCTCTCATAAATGGTGAGGACACGAGCTGAAGTTACCAATGACGCTGCCTCTAGAGCCGGTGTGTTGCTAGGGGCCGAGGCAGAGGCCGAGGCTGAGGCCGAGGAGCTGCACGTACCGCAGCTAGAGTAGCTGTTGAGGAGCCGCTAGTAGCTTCTGTTGGAGGACAAGTACTGGAGGCGCCTGTTGTTACCCTAGGACTTAATGAGGCTTTAGCACAGTTCCTGAGCTTGTTTAGTACATTGTCTCAAGTGGGGTTGACTCTGGTTGCATCAACTACTTCATAGATCGGGGGAGGAGCTCAGACTCCCACCGCTCGTACTTCAAAGCAGCGAGTCCACATTGGTCAAATTTTGCCCGAGGGGCTGATTTGTGTTTCTATCTTTTATCCCTATTTTCATTCACTCATTTGAACTGCTAAAATATGTTTTAAAGAGGTTTTACTAAACTAAGAAGTGTTTCCGAGCTTTTACTGTTTTATTGTATTGTTCTGTTTTTACACTGCCTCGTTGTCATTTTGCTGTGTTTTACGTGTTTTTTCTTATCGCTCAACTGCCTTTACTTTTATTACTTACTGAGTTGGCATACTCACATTACTCCCTGCACCCTGTGTGCAGATTCAGGAGTCTCGGGCCACACTAGCGAGTGCTGACTATTTGGAGTTGACTAGGTAGTTGTTCGGCGTTCGCAGCCCAGTGCTTCTCCTTCCTATCTTTACTTTCATTGTACTAGCTTTGTACTACACTGTGTAGTCTTTTCATACTCTTAGACGAATGTTTAGATGCTCATGACTGGTGATACCCCGATATCGGGCTGTGTTGTTTTCCGCAATTGTTCTATTTCACTCTTTACATTGGGATTTATCACTTATTAATGACTTATATATGAATTATTATAACTGTTTAATTGGTTTGGGGTTTGTGTCGGCTGCCCTTATTTTACGATAAGCGCCATCACGACTGGGTCTGCTTTAGGGTCGTGACATATGACTTCCTATTCTGTCTTTAAGGGATTTTCATTAAATTCAACTGTATACGTATTTTTTAAATATTTAGAGTGTTGGAAATGTCTGAGTAGTTAGCTTCTTTAATATTATGATACGCGTCATCACGACAGGTTGATTTTGGACGGTGACAACTGATCATTTCCTTCTAACATGACATCTTCCCATTTCATATTTGAAACCTTTTTTGGTTAATATCATCATACATAAGATCAAATCTAATGAAGCAACGTGAACATACACATGATTCCTCGTAAAAGTCAAAAAATACTACGCACAAATGTCAAATAAGCTCTGCCATCTCTCCCAAAAAAATACATTTTTTATTCATGTATAATTTCTCGTTTATCTTAGTACTAAGCTTTCGCTCACTTTATTATGCATTTTTCTGCACGTAGGAAACAAACTTTTCTTTAATTTCCTAACGTTTAATTCCCTCTTACTCCAAGATAGGATTTTGCTATTCGACCTTCTGCTCCTTTTGGGTAAAATCCACCTGGTTTCTTCTCATTTCCACTTCCGTACACTATTCGCAGTATTTCCTCTGGTGTTCTATCGTAGGAAAGCGAGTATTTGTCTCCTGCTAATATATTTCCCCGTATTTTTCCTTCAGCACCTCCTGTTGGTTTCACTTTGAGTCCTTCGTCTTTCAATCCATGGCGTCCTAGCTTGTTTCTCAGCTCTGATATCCGATTTGTGAACTCTGCTACTGTTATTCCGTAGGGTTTCATGTTCTCTCTTTCTCGCTCGTAAAGTAATGCTCTTAGAACTGCGTCTTGACCTGATTCTACTCCTAGTAGCCCTGCTAGTAGCTGCAGATTTTTATTTGAAATGTAATCAAAATACTCACATGCATGCATTTTATTTTTTGAGATGAGATTTGGTTGTACATAAAATTTAAGATAGTTATTATTATAATTATATTGTTCGTGTTTTTGGCACATTTCTACTGTTCTATTATATACTTATTACTTTTCACCGGCATAAGTACAGAGTGAGTTTGTCTACAAGGTTTATGCAGATGGAAAGTTTAAGATATGAAATTAACTAGGTATATTTATGATAATGAAACGACTATTATAATAAGAGTTACCATGATAATGTAAAGATTTTCTATATCTAAAATTAAATCGTCTAAATAATAATACAATAATTGCCCATAAAAAAAATGATCACTAAACAAGAAAATAAGGTAGATTACCTGTTACAATAGTTATAACTAACTGACAGAATAAAGATTCTTTACATGACATTGTGAGTGTATATAAATTAAGTTATTAAACTAATAATTGAAAAATTAGATTTAAAAAGACAATGACACTGCAACAATGACAACAACAACAATAACAAACCCAGTAGTTTTCCACAATTGGGGTCTGGGGAGGGTAAGATGTACGCAACCTTACCCCTACCCCTGAAAGGGTAGAGAGGTTGTTTCCGATAGACACTCGGCAGAACGACCGAAAGTAGCTAAAATTAGATTTACAAAGACAATGACACTTCAAGTAGCTAAAATTATTAAACTAATAATTGAAATTAGATTTAAAAAGATAATGACACTGCAAGTAGCTAAAATTTCAGTTCTAGAAAATTGTATAGATTTAAATGTCATGTTTTGCCACTTTCTAAAATTGAAATAATGCATGCCATGTAAATTGGAACAATGATAATAATATTATGTTAAAAGGTGTACTAGTTCAGAGAGTAATTTGATTTAATTACCCTTTTAGCTGTAGGGCTATGGAGTTTAGGATTGGCTCCAACATATCCAGTGAGTCCAATATAAGGGATAACATACGAAGCAAGAAGATAATTAATATCATTAGCGTAAGGATTAAAAGGTGGCTCTAATTGATGTCCAAATGCATCGTTCATTACTGTAGCAAATGCTTCTCTGCTTAGATTTAGCAGTGGCCTTGGAAATCCTGCTACTGTATTCTTGATTGCCCTGCAATATCAATGTTATCGAAATTTTAAATTTGGATATATAGACGTTATATATTAAATTAAGAGGGAGTTTGGATTGGTTTTTAACCCGGTCAAATAAGCCTTTAATTTTTTATTTTTATAGCTTTTTTCATGTTTGATAAAGTTAAGAAGAGCTTAGAATAAGTTAAAAACTGCTTCAAACAAGCCAAAAGCAATAAGGTGGGCAACCCCAACTTATTGCATTTTGGATTAAAACCTATTTATGCTGAAAAGCCTTTTTTTAAAGACAATCCAAACAGGCTCTAAATCAACTACTGAAGAAGAGGTGTAGGTCTCTCGACACCTATGTTGCTTGGACCTTTTAGAAATATTGTCTTGTGTATGCAGTGGCGGAGGCAGAATATTCGCTAAGGGGGTTCAAAAAAAAAAAGGTTAAAAAAATATTGTAGCTACTGGGAATTGAACCAATAATCTTACAAAGGTTTTAAACCCCTTGACCACTAAGTTATGCTTTCGGCAAAGGGGGTTCGGTCGAACCCCCTTCCGCCCCCTAAATCCACCCCTTGGTGTATGTTGAGTCCTCCAAAAGTGGTGTATCTTTTAACGATTCGACATGCGAACGGCAATATTTTTAAAGAATTTGCGCAACATAGCTGGACACTATTTGGTTGAATTGGATAAAAAATATTTGAAATTGAAACTCAAAAAAGTATTTTGAAGTTGAAATTGTATTTGAGTATGAATTTTACTTGAAAAAAAGTTGAATCTTTGTGAACGATTCAAACAAATTTATCAATATTCTATTAATCCAATACACCTTCCGTGTTATTTTATCTAATACACTTTTTCAAAAGAAAAATGACACTATATAGCCGCTTTCAAAATGACATTGGCACTGTGTATATATACAAAAATTATATACATTTTATACACATTTTTTACTTAATTTCTGGTGTGGACTAAAAGTGATAATTACTCTCTTTTTATTATAATTACCTGACATGACCAACTTCTTGGAATCCAAATTGAGCAATGACATCTCTAATTAGAGGGCTAAGTTTTGCAATTCTAGCCCCAATAGGTGATGGTCCACCATCCGCAAGTTCAGGTGCAAAGCTATCCAATCCATGGCCCAAAGAACCCCACAAGAAAAATTCAGCTTCCATATACTCTAAATTCAAAGGAAATTCTAATAAATCCACATCCGATTTTGGCACATTAGAACCAATAGCAGCACCCCTTGAACTTAATAATTGCAAAAAGAGGAAACTTAGTAGTGAGAAATAAGCAAATATCATGGTTAATACTGAAAGAAAGAACGAGAAGTGGAACGAGAAGCTTAAGCAAAGGAAACTAAAGAGGCACTTGCAAAAATGGCCTTTTTAATGCTACATGAGTACACGTACGAAGCGACCTCAGAATAGGCGATACTGCGTGAAAATCCAAAAATAGAAAGAAAAAACTATGCTTTGGGCTGAATGTGTAGTTTGTATTTTTCTTTAGTACGTAATCTGGTTTGTTGGGGGTTGGCAAAGGCGAATTATATCTATGGAATGTGTAGTGTGTGGGCAAAATGATGAGAATTAAAAGACAGATGGAGAAAGGAAAAAACTTCTAACTAAATTGAAATTCAGGTGGGAAAGAGGCAGTTGAGAAGGTTTTGGACCAACTTATATTTTGGAGTAGTTTGTCATAAAGTTGATATCGTCATGCTAATGTTCTCTTTTTCAATCTTGATTTGCTTTCCAAACAAACGTACACTACTAAAAAAAGGTATTAACGACGGACAAATTCTGTAATTAAACAGAAAAATTTATCGCTAATCTTATTCTTCGACGGATCAATGACAGATTTCAAGAAATTCTGTTAGCACAAGCGATTTAGCGAATGATTAATGACAGAGTACGTAGCTAATTCAAGTTCTTTATTAGAGATAGTCGTTTATGACAATTGGAATGTAGCTATCTCAAAAAGGAGAATAAAAGGGTTGATCAAAGTTTTGTATTTAATCGACTTATAGTCTGTTTGGCCAAGTTTTTCTCTCCCCAAAAGCACTTTTTTTTTTCAAAGTTGAAGTATTTGACCAAGCTTTTAGAAGGAGAAATGTGCTTTTGGGTAGAAAAAGAGGCAATTTTGGAAAATCAGAAAAAAGTAATTTCTCCAAAAAAAATATTTTTTAAAAAGCACTTTGAGAAAAGTACAGTTAGAAAGACTTTGATGTATAGTGTGAGCACGTGATTTTTGTCTCACATGAATCACTCCAAAAGAATTTCCAAAATTAGATCTTTTCTTTAATTATGTGTTATTATAGGAATTACTGTGCGATTTTCCTGATTGTTTGCATGTTTTTGTGTGCATATTTAATTTTATTAAAGCACTAAAAAACACAAAAAAAAAGATGGCATCTGCATTTAGGATTTGATCTTACCTTTTTAGATTAACTAAGTAAATTGTTGTTTTACAAAAATAAAAAATTCACAAAAAATAATGTATTTTGCATTTTTAGTGTTTAATATCAAAATTTTGTAATTTTTTTTAATTTGGTATTTAATTAATTTGTGATAATTACTACTTAGAGTTAATTAGTATTTTTTTTAGGATAATTTAGTCAAGGATCAATTTAGGTTTGTATTTAATTTTAATTAAAAAGAAAATTGAAAAGAAAAAGAGAATAAGAAAGGAAAATCTGATTTGGGCCAAATCTTTTTAAAATTCTCCAAGCCCAAACCAAACATACCCAAAAACCAGGCCAAACCCGCCCGATCAAGCTCAAACCCGTGTCAAAATCTGGTCCAGCCCCGTTGCCACCCAAACGACGTCGTTTGGATAAGTTTCGATCAGGACCATCGATCTCATTTGATCGAACGGTCCAGAGCTTCACCCACAATCCAAGCCCGACCCGCCCCGAACCGATCCAGTACCCATGTAACCAAAACGACCTCGTTTCCCATTAATGATTTAATCAGAGCCGTTGGATTACCAATCATCCAACGACCCTAATTAAATCAAACGTTTTAATATACCAAAACCTTTGTCCTTCAAATCATGGCCACACTCTTCGAATATTAGATCAAAAAATCGACCCCGAACCCTAACTTACCCAATCACCCCCAAGCCAACACTCCTTGACCACCATAACTCCATCTTCCCTAATCCATAGCAAGTTTCCTTCAAATGTGGTCCAGTATGCTCGAATCTTAAATCAAAGGGTTCGAGTCTTAAAAGCCAAAATCCAAAACTTGGAGCTCCAGTTCCTCATGAAGTTTGAGACCGGTTTTATCACTAAAATAAGGTTTTTCACTTGTTATTGACAAAGAACAAGTAATTGACCTTATTTGGTAATTTAAATCGAAGGGTCAGTCACAAGGTCAAGTCGAAACGGTGAGTTCTTCTGTTTTAAGCTATTTTAGGTATTTCAGCTTCTTCTCCTTCTTCTTTTCTTTTTCTGTGAACAACTTAGTTAAAGATTTGAATTAGGTTTTATTTTAAAGTGTTAATTGTCCATTTGTCATTCTTTGGTTCCTGTTTTGTGAATGTTGTTAATCAGTCTTATAAATAGTTTTAAATTTCAAATCATTTAAGTGTTGTTTGTTTTCTGTTTTTGGTAAAAAAACATTGAACTTGAATTAGGTTAACCTTTAGAATTTGAGAATCCCTGATTAGATTTTGGTTGTTTGTATAGAGATTGCATAGCTCGGAATAATTTGAATTCGGTTTATTTGGACCCATTAACTTGGGTCAACTGGACCCAGATTCTGCCTGGCCCAAGGGGTAATTAACAGGGGTGTAGAGGGTAATTTGAAAAGCTAGATAAGGAAGCCTCAATAATTGAAGTAGGGGGCCCCTAACAAATGTTAGTGGTGCACTAGCTATTTAAATTAAAGCACTAAGTTAATGGATAATTAAAGAATGGAAAGGGTAATTTGGTAGTGATCTTTAAGGGGCTGATCATCTGAGCTTAAAAGGGGGGACTGATACACTTTAAAAGGGGGAGGAACACAGTTTGGAAAAGCCGGGGAATTAAGAATATAATCTGGGGTCTTGAGATTTTTAAAAAAGGGACAGAATACAGAAAAGGGGCGGGGGGTTTTAAGAGTGAAGAATCCATAGAAAGAGATACACATTGATATACAGAGAGTTAAGGGAGTTGATAGAGATAGAGAATTGAGAGGGACAGAGCTAAGGTTATACAAGTCTAGAATTGAAGAATATATAAAGAGAGATACACTGATACACTAAGGGAGAATATATAATTAAGAGGGTTCAAAAGATTGAAGAACTGAAAAATACAGAAAATACAAACGGCTAGAACTTTGAGGAAAAAAATACTGTTCTATTGAATTTCCTTCTTTGATTCCTGAAGTTTTTAACTTCTGAAACAACTTATGATTCATTTGGAGTTTTAAAATGGTTTGAATTAGAAGTTGGGGATGATTTTCTTGGATTTGAAAAGGATCTGTCATTTTATTGGTTTTGAATTTCAAAAATGGACTGAATCTGTTTTGTTGAAGAGTTTTGATTTGAAATTAGTTTTGGCTTACAATTCTATTGCTAGGTGGAGTTGATTTCTGCTGATATTATCTCATTGTTGGTATGCTTTGCTGTTTCCTTCTAATCTTGAAACTGAGTCAGAAATTATGTTTTGTTCCATTCAGGTACATGATCCTGAACTCTATTCTTTTGTGAAGTGAATTTGTAGAAATTAAATCAAAGCAAGGTTTAAAGCATGGCTCTCGTTTAGTTTATTAACTCAGTAGCACTGTTTCAATTTATCTCTTTGAATTCAATAGGTTCATTATATACTTTTAGCTTGAGTAAGTGAGTTTTCATTCTGTATCAGCTTTGGGACTGTTATAAAGCTTGAGGAATAATTTGTTAATTGAATTAGGTTCCAGATTATGTATTTAAATATGAGTTAACTTTTACTGTGAACGGTATTGGGTCTTGTTAACTAGGTAGTTCATTTTGAGCTTTGATAGCATGACTAGTTGTCTGGGATGATTATATATTCATGTGATGGTCTGAGCTGAATGTGTTGTTGAGTGTTGTGGGTGTTGAAATTATGTTTAAGGGGAGAAAATTATTCAGAGTATTCAAATGATAAGAACAAGTATAAGTTCATTTTCGTGTTAGTTATAAGTATGCTTAGGTTAGAATTATTGTTTGCAAACTCATGATGATTGGTTGTTAGTTAGAATTCATAAATAAAGGTTAGTTTCATTCCATGTTTCACATAGTTGCTTAATTGAATTGCAAGCAATTAATTATGCAATGAGTATGATTATAATTTGGTGTTGGACCTGACAATTGGTCCTTTAATATCGGCCCAGTATTGTCTCCGAGTCCAAAACGCGATGTAGGCTTCCATTAAGCCTTTGCCTTTGTTTTTCCAAAATTAAAAGTAACAGAATGAGATTCATGCCTATTTCGATCGGGTTTCATGTAAGCACATGTAGTTCCATTTTTTAGTTGTTGCGTACCTGGATGGGATTCAAATAATTTTGGACCTTTAGTTAGTTACCCGGAATCTTTTAATATTTTGAGATGTGCCATTCAAATCAATAATAGTTTAGGGCCCTTATGAGTTAGTATAGAAACCCTTTAAAATTAGAATTAAGGTGCGCCATGCCAAATAAAAAGAAAAATTGCGTGACCCTCATTTAATTATTCCTTTCAAAATCCTTCGAATTCGAGGTGCACCATTTAGAGAACTTCTATGGCCCTCGTAAAGTTTCAAACGCATAGTTGCTTTAGGCGTGTTGTTTTAATAGTTTATCTTCCTAAACTCGGGTGCACATTTATGTGACCCAAATTCAAATCTCCACGTTAGATAAAATGTATTATGGACTGCCGGTGAATTTATGTGATATGGTTTGAAACATATTTTAAAGGACGTTGCAATCTTCCTTTAATTAATTAAATAAAGCGGTTTAAAATTAAAATTGCACATAGGTTCAAAAATATTTTAAATCAGATAATTAAGCCGAATTATAACAGTTGAGCGACATGCTAGAATTACGAAACTCAGGAATGCCTAACACCTTCTCCCGAGTTAACATAATTTCTTACCCGGATTTCTGGTTCGGGAATGTGATACAGAGTCAATCTTTTCCTTGATTCGGGATTTGAACCGGTGACTTGGAACACCATAAATCTCCCAAGTGGCGATTCTGAATCTTTTAATAATATAATTCCGCTTCGATTGTCCTTTAATTGGAAAAACTCCCTTATACCCATTTCGGGGGTATAGGTAAAAAGGAGGTGTGACAGCTTTGGTGACTCTGCTGGGGAAAAGAACCCAGAACTGCTGGTTCAGAGTTAGAAATTCGAGCTTGGAATAATTGTTGTAGTTGGCTTTATTTATTATCTGATTTTATTACATTTTTGGGCCTAATATGCTAAATGATATTTTTACCGCTTTGATATTATTTGAACTGTGTATATAAACTGTTACGAAATCCTTCTTCTCTATGAGTCTTCTAAATCATGGAGGAGTGTGCACTTCATGTGATTTCTCTTCTGTTAGAGTCATTCCAATTTTAGAATGGGGTTCGGACAAGTTGCAAAGCCGGTAAAGCTTCTGTATTCTCGGTACGTTTCCCCCCTCGGCTCGAGCTGTCCGCTCGGGTAAGCCAGGTCTAGAACAATAAACTCAGGTCTTTAAACCTAGAATAACAAAGCCTCATGTTGGATCCCAGTAGGAACGTTTGTTTGCATCACGTGCATTTGACCTTGGAGACTCAACACAGGGGTTGGGTCTGTTTAGGACAGGTGTATCCAAAATGAAAAGACCATCCTGATGCATCATACTTGCTACTTGTGCATTTATTTGCTTCAGACATGCATGTTGACCGACTTGTGAATAATGGGAAGAGAATTGAAAAAAAAAGAAAAAGAAAGAAAAGTCAATGTGAGGGAAATAATTACTCGTTTTTGAAAAGTCAGCGATCCAAAAATATAGTGAAACTCTGCCAAAATTCTCTGTTTTTCTTTTTTGAAAAATAGTTGGTTTCATTTCCGTCAAGTATGGCAGAACTACGTAAGTTTAATTCTCACCGGATGTGGGATATGTAGGCAACCTACATCGGGTCCAACTATTTTTGAAAAATAAATAAAAAATAATAATAACAAAAATTAAGGCGATGCCATTCTTGTCCAAAATTTGCCGAATGTCCCCAAAAAGGCACCGGAAGGCTGTTTTGCAAGAATAGCCACCTTTGGTCATTTTTCAAAATTTTTGGCCTCTTAGAAAACACAACCTTTAGATCTTCTTCATTGAAGTTCTTAAAGGACGTATTGACAAAGCTGGATTTTTATGAATTATTTTTAGAAATAGTGAAACTTTTTGAGTCAAAACGAGTCTTGATTTTTCTTTTAAAATAACCCTAATAAATGTGTAGGATGAGCACAGATGAAAATGAACCCTTTTCAACTCTTAAAGAGATCCCCCTACAGCTCCATATGTGGTGGAACGATTTAGGGAAAGACAATAGAGAAATTGTGGTTAAAGTTTTGGGTGGCCTTACCGGACTTTTGAACATCAAGCCAGGATTGGACGCGATTGAGGCCCTGATACCTTTTTGGGATCCCACTCTCAATGTGTTTCGTTTTTCTGACTTCGATCTCACACCCGCTTTAGAGGAAATTGCGGGTTACGCCAGACTCAGTGGAAACCTTAGAAGTCTATACCCTGTATCACCAAGGCTGGTATCTCCGCACAAATTTCTTGACATGTTGAGTATTAGTCGAGACGTTCAGGATAGGAATTTGTCTAAAGGATATTGCACTTTCCAGTTCTTGTATCATCACTATGGTAACCCCGAAGGCTTCGAAGCACCGAACACTGGTTTGAATCATGCCGAAAATAAAGACAAGTGGGAGGCAAGGCGAGGTTTAGTTTTCATAGTAGCATTCTTGGGTACTGTAATTTGTCCACGAGACGACGACAACATAGAACTGGGCCTCGTGGGAATGGTTAATGTTGCAATCAAGAGAGCTAATGGTACCTTGATTCCCCTGATTTTGTTTGAGATTTATCAAGCTTTGACCATTTGTCGAGAAGGGGGAGATTTCTTCCGAGGCTGCAATTGACTACTACAATTATGGATCCAGGAGCATCTCTACCACCACATTGGATACATGAACCACGGTTTGACCTGCTTAAAATGCATCGACGAATTTGAAAGTCGAATGGTGAGTATTGCTTTTCCTGAGGGAGTTGAGGCTTGGTTTGCACTCTTGAATTATTTGACTACCGCTAAAATTGAATGGGCGTTCGGATGGCTTCCTGTCACAGAAGCAGTATATATGTCAGCTAAAGTGTGTTACCTTCTCCTTATGGGCATCCGGAGCATCCAGCCGTACGCTCCTCATAGAGTGTTGCATCAACTGGGCAGATTTCAAACCATTCCCCACGATAAAGATTTGAGTAAACATGTCATGAACTGGGCCCAAATGACACCTTTCCGAAAGGAAGGGTTCGTCAATCAATGCATATTCCTGGAGCCTAAGACCATGGTTCGGGATTTAGCCAGAGGTGAGGTAGACCCCAAGTACACTATTTGGTTAGGCAAAAGGTTTCAGATTCCTGAAAGACCTGCTAAGAGAGCTCATGTCCAACAATTCATCGATGACTCGCAAGAGCAGTGGGGTTGGTTAGCAAAAGAAAAAAGCTATAGGGCTAGAATAAGCAAGTTAGAAAGACAAATCAGGACCTCAAGTTCGGCAACAGTATCCAGGCAGCTACAGATGAAGGCAAAAAGAAAAAGCTAACTTAGAAAAATGAGGCTCTCAAAGCCCAAATCCAGAAGATGGGAATAGTTGCTAGAAACCCGGAAAGAAGCCGAGTGGATAAAAGGCTTATAGTAGGCTGAAGAAGAAAGTCTATGAGTGTCAAGATGACATAGAAAAGTCTGAGGCCAGTCTAGCAAAAATCCGGATTCAATTAGAAGGGCGGGCACAGTTTGTGCAACAAATAAAAAGGAATTATGAAGGGACAATCACTAGTCTAAAGAGAGAAGTAACTACCCTCGAGAATGAGATGGCCAAGCAAGCCCAAGACTTTAAAGCTGATAGGGAACACTTCTATGATTTGATGTTTCATATGGAGAAAGAAATACAACAATTGCAAAACCAAAACCATCATGACACTCAGGTGTTGAAAGCTCGGAATCAGCTGGTCGGGCGTTTGCTTCAGGAAAAGGGTAGAATCCGGGAGAGAATTAGAGCCATTGCTGACTACATTGTTGTGAAATGCCAAGCGTGCGAGGACATGACTCGTACCATTTTCTTCGTTGCAGTGATGACATTCGTTCGCCAGATAATGAGTGACTTGGAGAGGCTTCAAAGGGATCTTGCATATAGGCCCATGTCAAGACCGAATAATGTCCCACGGGCACCAGGAACATTTGAAGCATTAATGTATTCATGACTTTTTTTGGGAGTCTGTCAGTTTTTCTTCAAATCTGCATTTGTCAGTCAGAGTTTGTTAGTCTACTTTAGGGGTGTATTGTCATTTTGTTGTTAGAATATTTTAGAGCTTATTAATTTTGTAATAAATGTGTCATTGTAATAAACACATTTTCCTTTTTATTCCGAAACATTTTACTACTTATTTTTTACACTTATTCGCTAGAACTATGCTTGGTCTGATTCATGCGGGGTCATGATACGTAGGCAATCTCTATAAGATTCGACCACAACCAAAAGAAAGAAAAATTTAAAAAATAGGAGAACAAAAGGAATAATAAAAAAACAAAGAAATATATGAGTGACAAATAAAAGAGAGGTCATAATTAGGAAAAGTCGGGATGACACAAGCAACCAAGCAAATACATGATAGAAATGTTTAAATTACTTAGGTGCCTTGCATTCCAATGTGCGATTTTCTATATGTTAAGATCTAATGACTAACAAGTTTGTTGTTGATGAATTCAGAGTTCAGGCATTTGTTAGTTTACTTAGCACACTAGCAACTCATCCATATAACACCATGTCCAAGGGCGAATTAATCATGTCTAACCAGGAACTTGATGCCAGTGTCATTGATTCTTCGAAAGAGGTGGAAGAAGTGGATGTTAATGCAATGAAAGAAGATATGTACAAGTTGAAACAACAAATGTCCGAAATGTATCAGGCCTGGGCAAAAGGGCAACCCCCACTAGCTTATCTCGCTAACCCTGCTTTCATCCCACCGTTGGCTCAAACCCAGGAACATCCTACTGTTGATCCATCTGCAGGATTTCCTACTTACCATCACTACCAAGGAACCAACTCTCAAACTCCACAAACTCCACTGCTCAAACCAATTCCATACCCTCCTCCCCCATTCACTCTTGTTTTCGTAGCATCCCCACCTGCTATACTACATCGATCTTCCAGTGAGCCTGTATTTCAAGCCTAGGATAATCAATATTACCCCCAGAGCCCACTTTCACAGCTTCAGAAGCTTATACTCCTCGTTTTGACCTCCTGGTGGAAGCTGAGAAACCATCCAAAAACCCTGAACAGGAAGAGATGTTCAGGAAAAGCTTAGAACAATCCTTCATAGATATGCGGGGGTTCGGAGGTCAAGTAAGTGTGGCCTACAAAGACAAATGTCTTTTTCCAAATATACAATTGTCTGCAGGGTTTAATATGCCCAAGTTAGATTTATATGATGGGCACGGTGATCCAGTAGCACACTTGAGAGGTTTTTGTAGCAAGATGAGGGGAGTTGGAGGAAAAGATGAATTGCTAATGGCTTATTTCAGTCAAAGTCTGAGTGGATCAGCGCTGGAGTGGTAAACCCGACAAGATCATGGAAGGTGGTATACATGGGATGATCTGGTTCAAGCATTTGCCGGTCACTTCCAATATAATCTCGAGATCATTCCGGATAGACCGTCCTTGACAAAACCGGAGAAAAAGCACAGCGAAAGCTTCAGAGAATATGCTTTCCGTTGGAGAGAGCAGGTAGCAAGGGTGGACCTTCCGATTGAAGAAAGTGAGATGGTTGATTATTTCTACAGGCCTTAGAACCTACCCACTATGGCCATCGGGTCTCAGCTATAGGAAAATCCTTCAATGAGCTATGATAGAAGGGGGCCTCAAGTCAAATAAAATCATGAGCTATTCAGCTATAAAAGCAACCACTCAGGCTATTCAAGGCGGCATAGGAGGAATCAGGAAAAAGAAGAGAGAGGACGTGGCAATGGTTGATTCGGGAACTTGGTTCGGACCCAAAGGTTCATCTTACCACTACAATCAGCCTCGACCCCACAAAACCTATCCCCACACTCAGTATAATCCACCCCAACACTATTACCCCTACCAGAACCTCAATTTTTCGGTCCATCATGCCCAAGCATACAACCAACCTCCTATCCACGCGCAATGGCATGCTCTTGTTCCTCAAAATACTTATCCACCCCCAAGAGCCTACCGAAATCCTCCTACACCAAGTTTTCGGCCTAATCAAGAATTTAAGGATGAAAGGTTGCAGAAAAAGAAAACCTTTACTCCATTGGGAGAATCATATACAAGTCTGTTCCACAGGCTAAGACAACTGGATATGCTAAGGCCGATACAACCCAAATTGCCAAATCCTCTCCCAAAAAATCTTGACTATTCCGTAAGCTGTGAGTATTGTTCTGGTACTCCAGGTCATGAAACGGAAAAGTGCTGGCACTTGAAAAGTGCTATCCAGGAGCTCATTGATACCAATAGGATTGAAGTCCAAGCTCCCGAGGTGCCCAATATCAATTAGAATCCGATGCCAGCTCATCAAGAGACAAATATGATTGATATAGTGCATAAGAGGGGAGAGCCTAAGAAGCCACCGCAGACCATCATGATGATTCGGTCTTGTGAAACCAAGATAGTTGAACAATCAAATGAGAAGTCAGTGCTCAAGTCGAGCAAGAAGAATGTTGAACCATCAGTGGTAGTTAAGAAGGGGATTTCAAGTGAGGTTGCAGCAAAGTAAGAAAGTCTGGAAGTAATTGTACCAGGAGTGGCAAGCAGACATGTTGTAATTGTGGAAGGTGCCCGCACAAATCACGTCATCATCAAGACGGTAATCCAGTTACCGATAGTCGATAGCAGAACTATTCCATGGAATTATGAACGGGTGACAGTGACTTACAGAGGGAAAGAAGTCAAAGAAGAAGTCTGTGAAGCCCAGGGATTGACTCGCTCGGGAAGGTGTTTTGCTCCTGAGGAGTTAAGAAAAGCTAAAGATAATCTAGTGTCAGTAAAGAAAGCTGTGACTGAAGAAGAGGCAGAGGAATTCTTAAGGAAGATGAAGGTGCAGGACTACTATATTGTGGAACAATTGAGAAAAACGCCTGCTCAAATTTCACTATTGTCATTGCTGATCCACTCAGACGAGAACCGTCAAGCTTTAATGAAAATATTGAATGAGGCTCACGTTCCCGATAAAATCACCGCGAACCATCTAGAAACTATAGCCAATAGATTCTTCGAAGTAAACAGATTCAGTTTTTCCGATGATGAATTGCCTGTAGAGGGTAGTGAGGATAACAAAGCCCTTTACTTTATAGTGAAATGTGAGAATTCTGTGGTTACACAGGTGTTGGTTGACAACGATTCAAGTGAAAATATATGCCCTCTCTCCACTCTAAGCAAACTGAAAGTAGAAGATGAGAGGATCCATAAGAACAGTATCTGCGTACGTGGATTTGACGGTGGGGGCAAAGATTCAGTTGGGGACATAGTGCTGGAGCTGAAAATAGGGCCAGTCAAGTTCACAATGGAATTCCAGGTGCTGGATATAGCTGTTTCCTACAATCTGCTGTTAGGTCGACCGTGGATTCATGCCGCTAAAGCAGTCCCATCAACACTACACCAGATGGTCAAATTTGAATGGGATATACAGGAAATAGTTGTGCATGGTGAAGACAGTTTGTGCGCTCACAGTGATGCCACTGTACCATTCATTGAAATAGAATATGACAAGGGACAATGGGTCTACCAGGTTTTTGACACGATGTTGGTCGAGAAAATTCTGGAGGGGAAATAAATTCCGAATCTAAAGATAGCCTCCACATCAGTCATGGTGGCGTATGAAATGTTAAAGAATGGTTTTGTGCCTGGGAAATGTTTGGGTTCATCTCTGTAGAGCATCATACAGCCGGTGTCCCTCCTTGAAAACTTGGGAACATTTGGTCAGGGATTCAAGCCCACAGCCACATACATCAGAAGAGCCAGAAAGTTGAAATAGAGGGCATGGGCCCTTCCAAAGCCGGTCCCATTCTCTCTAGATCATTTGTCAAGCCCGGTGCCAGAAGAAGCCCCGTAACAACAATTCTCGACCCTATGATCGATCTTGATGAGGAGTTAATTGAAAGATTTGAGAAGTTGTCCGACGGATTGAACATGGTGGAAATCGGTGAAGGATCTAGCAACGCAGAAGTGCAATTCGTCACGCCAAAAACAGAGCTTAATAATTAGAAGGCTACTCCTCTCCCCACTCGGAAGGAGTCTTGGTAGTTTGCTTTGATTTTCCTTCAAGTTTGTCTGGATTATTACAGGGTTGTAATCCAGATTTTTATTTTTCCGATCTGTTTGAGTGTGCAAACCTTGTTATCTTTTATCCTTTCAATAAAATGCAATTTCCTTTCTTTATCATTCCTGATAGTTTTATTTATTATTTTTCTTTTTTCTTTTCTATACAATTTTTTGTACGCTGGTTCTAATGACATGGCATGCATAAGGAATCCTCAGTCCAGTCTAAAAAATCAATCTGATTCCGAAATAATAGTTCAAGAAGTAGATTGTGATTATGAATCAGAATATGACGAAGATGAAGCCTTCAAAGAGATTAGTAAGGAACTAAGTCACTTTGAAGAAAAACCCAAACCCTACTTAAATGATACAGAATCCATTAATTTAGGGGATACAGATAACATCAGAGAAACTAAAATAAGCATCCATCTTGAACCAAATATCCGGGAAGAATTAATCAAAACACTTATTGAATTCAAAGATATTTTTGCATGGTCATATGACAACATGCCAGATTTAAGCACTGATTTAGTGGTTCATAAATTACCTACTGACCAGACATTCCCTCCCGTTAAGCAAAAATTTAGGAAATTCAAAATTGATATGAGTGTGAAGATTAAGGAAGAAATCACCAAGAAGTTGGATGAAAAGGTTATTCGGGTCACTCGATATCCCGTTTGGTTAGCTAATATTGTGCCAGTACCGAAGAAGGATGACAAGATCATAGTATGCGTTGATTACCGCAATCTCAACAAAGCAAGCCCAAAGGATAACTTCCCACTACCTAA
The DNA here is from genome assembly GCA_026770625.1 of Nicotiana glauca. Classification (NCBI taxonomy): domain Eukaryota; kingdom Viridiplantae; phylum Streptophyta; class Magnoliopsida; order Solanales; family Solanaceae; genus Nicotiana; species Nicotiana glauca. Next base: position 297,192 of record MU773296.1, read on the forward strand.
TATCCATATTTTGATCAATAATTGCTCCAAGCATGAGATTGGATCTTTCGTGGATTGCTTGTCGGGTACCATCAGATTCTAATGGATGAGGAAGATGCAGAAAAGACAACATTCATCATACCGTGGGGAACTTATTACTACCGGGTAATCCCATTTGGTTTGAAGAACACTAGGGAAACTTACGTGAGGGCAATGACTACTGTGTTTCATGATATGATACATAAAGAAATTGAGGTTTATCTAGATGATGTGATCATAAAGTCAAAGCGATAGGCCGACCATGTCGGAGATTTGAGGAAATTCTTCCAGAGGCTTCGCAGGTACAACCTTAAGCTTAACCCTTCCAAGTGTGCATTTGGTGTCCCATCCGGAAAGCTCTTGGGATTCTTAGTCAGTTGTCGAGGCATTGAATTGGACCCATCAAAGGTCAAAGTTATCCAAGATTTTCCACCTCCAAGGAACAGGACTAAAGTGATGAGTCTGTTAGGGAGATTTAACTACATCAGCAGGTTTATTGCTCAGCTCACGACAACTTGTGAGCCTATTTTCAAGTTGCTGAAGAAGGATGTTGCGGTCAAATGGACCGATGAGTGTCAAGAAGTATTTGATAAGATAAAAGTATACTTGTCAAACCCACCTGTGCTGGTCCCACCGGAACCAGGGAGACCTTTGATTCTTTACTTGACAGTCCTGGAAAATTTATTTGGTTGTGTATTGGGTCAGCATGACATCACTGGCAGGAAGGAACAAGCCATCTACTATCTTAGCAAGAAGTTCACGGCTTATGAGGTTAAGTACACTCACCTTGAGAGGACATGTTGCGCCGTAACTTGGGTAGCACAAAAATTGAAACATTATTTGTCATCCTACACTACTTACCTCTTTTCTCGCTTGGATCCGTTGAAGTATATCTTTCAAAAGCCTATGCCCATAGGGAGGCTTGCGAAGTGGCAGATTTTGCTCACAGAATTTGACATCATCTATGTGACTCTGACTGCAATAAAAGCCCAAGCATTGGCCGATCATTTGGCCGAAAACCCGGTCGATGAAGAATACGAGCCATTGAGGACTTATTTTCCCGATGAAGAGGTGGTGCATATTGATGAGCTGGAACAGATGGAAAAACCAGGTTGGAAACTTTTATTTGATGATACTGCAAACATGAAAGGAGTTGGAGTAGGAGTGGTGCTTATTTTTGAAATAGGGCATCACTATCCTGTTACGACCCAGCTTCGTTTCTATTGTACTAACAATATGGCTGAGTATGAGGCATGCATTTTGGGTTTAAGGCTAGCAGCAGACATGGATGTCCAGGAAGTCTTGGTCTTGGGAGACTCGGATCTTCTAGTACATCAAATTCAAGGAGAATGGGAAACACGGGATTTGAAGCTCATACCGTACTGTCAATGTTTGAATGATATTTGTCAACGGTTTTGATCAATAGAGTTCAAGCATATTCCAAGGGTCCATAATGAGGTTGCCGATGCTTTGGCTACCTTGGAATCGATGTTGCACCATCCGGACAAAGCTTATATCGATCCTCTGCATATTCAAGTCCGTGATCAGCATGCTTACTGTAACATGGTGGAAGAAGAACTTGATGGCAAACCGTGGTTCCATGATATCAATGAGTACATCAGAATGGGGATATATCCGGTGCAAGACACGGGAGATCAAAAGAAAACAATTGGATGGTTGGCAAATGGATTTTTCTTTAGTGGAGGAGTTCTGTATAAAAGAACACCAGACCTTGGATTATTGAGATGCATAGATGCTAGGCAAGCCACGACTGTTATGACCAAAGTACATTCGGGAGTCTGCGGACCACATATGAGCGAATATGTTTTGGTAAAGAAAATTCTCCGATCAGGATACTATTGGCTCACCATGGAGTGAGATTATATCAGTTTAATGTGCAAATGTCATCAATGTGGAGATCTGATTCACTCTCCACCATCAGAATTGCACACAATGTCGGCACCATGGCCCTTCGTTGCTTGGGGCATGGATGTCATTGGACCAATTGAGCCAGAAACATCCAACGGGCACAGGTTCATTCTGGTGGCCATTGATTATTTTACCAAGTGGGTTGAGGCTAAAACTTTCAAGTCTGTGACCAAGAAGGCAGTGGTTGATTATGTTCATTCAAATATCATATGTCGATTTAGGATACCAAAGGTGATCATCACGGATAATGGTGCTAATCTTAATAGTAATTTGATGAAAGAAGTATGTCAACAGTTTAAGATTACACATCGTAATTCTACCCCATATCGTCCCAAGGCGAATGGAGCAGTTGAGGCAGCCAATAAGAACATAAAGAAGATACTTTAGAAAATGGTGGAAGGTTCCAGGCAATGACATGAAAAATTACCTTTTGCATTGTTAGGTTATCGCACTAATGTTTGCACTTCAGTAGGTGCAACTCCTTATTTGATGGTGTATAGAACCGAAGCAGTGATACCCGGAGAAGTCGAAATCCCATCCCTTCGGATTGTTGCAGAGGCCGAGATTGACGATGATGAGTGGATCAAGACCCGTTTGGAACAATTGAGTTTGATTGATGAGAAAAGGTTGGCAGCAGTGTATCATGGCCAGTTATATCAGCAGAGAATGGAAAGAGCATATAACAAGAAGGTGCATCCCCGGAAGTTTGAAGTGGGTCAACAAGTGTTGAAACGTATCCTTCCACATCAGGCTGAAGCAAAGGGCAAGTTTTCCCCGAATTGGCAAGGGCCGTTCATTGTGACCAGAGTATTGTCCAATGATGCTTTGTGTTTAACATATATCGAAGGAAAATGCATAGACATGGCTATCAATTCTGATGCAGTCAAGAGGTATTATGTATGATTTCTTTGGCATAACTGTTAATTGTTTGTATTTGGCATTATTTCAAAGATTGGAATGGCAAAGACAATTTGTTCTACTATTAAAACACTTTACACTTTTGTTCCACCTTTTGAGACTTACTTATTTTATTTCATACCCCTTTTTTGGAATCAATAACGAAAAGAGGAAAAAAGAAAAAAAAGTGAAAAGAGAAAGTACAACATCAAGGAAATTCAGGTGTGAACTACGTTTAACCTGATTCCTATTAAGGATACGTAGGCAGCCTTACGACCCGGTCATAGTAAAATAAAATCAAAAAATCCCCAAGCAAGAAACTGGGGCAGAAGTTGTGATTGTGATAAGAGATCAGATTCCAAAAGTTGTAATTGTAACCCGTTGAAGTTGTTTTGAACCTTTTTGATACCCTTTTCTTCCCAAACATGTCCAAGAGCCCATATTACTGTCCAAAGAAAGACCTCTTGATCAATCTTCGAGAGATGCCAAATCAAGCAAATAAAAAGGATTCATATCAGAGGCAACACTGTGTTCTAAGCAAGAAAAATGAAAAAAAATGAGAGAGTCTTATTGGTGAAAACCCTCAAGGGCATTGTAAGGTGACGAAAGTTGAGAGAAATCCAAAATGAGAGAGTCTGATTGGTGAAAACCTTCACATGCACCATAAGGCAACAAGGAGTTGAGGAAGTAACAAATGAGAGAGGTTTGGCGGTAAAAATCTTTCAGGGCACTGCAAGTTGAACAAGGTTAGTGATTCGGCAATGAATTGGGTTGTGAAAATCTTGAAGCGTAAAGCAAGACAATTGGAAAACTGATTGGTTTAATAAACTGGGTTGATTAATTCGAAATGCACAACATGATCATTGGGGTTGGTTACTCCATTCAGATAAGTTTCTTCTCCTCTCTCTAATAGTCTTCTAGAGGAGGATTTTCTTCTTTATTCCTATATTTTGAAATCATCACATTTCATTTCTTTTGGTTTTATTTAGCTAAGGCTTTTTCAATTATGGTTTGGTTTAACAAATTAGAAAGAATTTCAAAGATTACTACCAGTTTTGAATATGGTGTAAAGCGAAGTGCAGATAAAGCATGTTAGGGATAGTGAGATGAGAAGGGGGACATAAAATGTCAGAAAAGATAAATCGGTGGAACGGTTCATTAATCCCACAGATTATACATAAGTTAATAAATGTCAGAAGTGAAAAACAACAGTTGCGGATCCTGCAGTTAAGGATCAGCCACAAGGTCAAAAAACATTTTCGACCAGTTCAAGGCAGTCGGTCGAAGAAAGCATGACAAAGAGAAAAACCACCCCAGCAAGAATGCCACCATTAATCACCACATTTTAAACTGACAAGATTTTTCTTTGATTTAAAACAGGGGAAACAATTTCATTGGTTTCAGAGAAACCCTCCGCGAGGAAAGAGCAAGTACCAAACATGTTTGATCACATAAAATTCTCCGGACCCTCCTGGAAAATAGAACTTAGTTTAAAATTCAAAATAATCATGAGTAGCAGAATTTAGCATAAATTCACCCCAAAGGAATATAAGTGGAAATTCGAAGTTTGCACGTTTGAGATACATTTTGGGCATTGCCCAGAGGCCTCGAAATTCAACATCATTTGGGAGACCCTCATAACTCCGGTCTCTCGAGCTGGCCGACAAAGGGACCAAAGAAAAACCATCTTTTTCCACCTTTCCCCCCTCGATTTAATTGGAAGTTTTCAGGACCCTCCTGAATAATGGGACGTAGGTTTAAGAATTCCATTAGATAATAAGTTTAGCGTAAGTTTTGTAGTAAGGAAGTATAATTTAATTGTCACTTGGAAGATAATATTTAATTTGAAATTTTCAGGACCCTCCTGGATAGTGGGATGTAGTTTTAAGATTATCTTAAATAACAAGGTTCAATACGAAGAAAAATATAATGTAGCTTTGAAACATGCATTTTGCCAGAAGTTTTCAGGACCCTCCTGGATAATGGGATCTAGCTTTCAATTGTTGGAGATATTTAGTAACATGATTCAGTTAACACTCACAGATGCACCCATCTACTAAACTGGGGCAGAAAATTTTCTTTTGTTTTGTCTATTTTTATGGAAGTCAGGAGCCCACCTGAAGAACAAGGGAAAACAAATAAAGTTTCAAGGAAGATTGGATCAAGTTTCAGCAATCAGGCACACTTGGAGGAACAAGGGAGAACAGGTCAAAGAAAAGCAGTTTCAAGAAGAATACAATTCAAATATCGGCAGTGAGGCGCCCAACTGAAGAGCAAAGGAATACAATTCAAGTATCAGCAGTCAGGCGCCCACCTGGAGAGCAAGGGAATACAATTCAAGTATCGGCAGTCAGGCACCCACCTGGAGAACGAAGGGAAGCAGATTAAATGTTGGTGATCAGGAGCCCGCCTGGAGAACGAAGGGAAGCAGATTAAATGATGGAAATCAGGAGCCCACCTGAAGAACGAAAGGAAGCAGCAATTTAAATATTGGTAGTCAGGAGCCCACCTGGAGAACGAGGGGAAGAAACAATTCAAGTTCAAGTAATCAGGAGCTCTCCTGGAGAACAGAGGAAGGCAACAATGGTCCAAAGAAGACGTTTAAAGGATCAGCAATCATGTACCCGCCTGAAGAAAAGGGAAAGCATCTCAAAAATACAATTCAAGTTAGCAACAAAGGAACTTCTGCTAGAAAATACAAGTCAGCGAGGCAACAACAGTCGCAAGATCATGTTTGAGAATAAATCTTGTGTAATTCATAGATTGTAGTTTAGTCTAGCTTCTTTTAATTTATCATGGTGTAATAAGGAGGTCAGTAAGCAGTAACAGCAGCAACAATAACAGTGAAATCACAGCTTCATGGTAGTCCTAGCTACCAAAACAATGCGAACTATATTGATCTGATTCCTTTATAGCCAAGGATAGGTAGGAAACATTTGAAGCAGAGGTTCGGTCAAATCTTTCACACAAAAAATATGCTTCCCACGGAGTATTCAAACGGGCAAAAATCACTCGTATCCGCTCGATTTATTTTTGCACGAAAATACTTCATCTTTCCGGACAAAGAGGGGCAGCTGTGAGCACGTGATTTTTGTCTCACATGAATCACCGCAATAGAATTCCCAAAATTAGATCTTTTCTTTAATTATGTGTTATTCTAGGAATTACTGTGCGATTTTTCTGATTGTTTACATATTTTGTGTGCATATATAATTTTATTAGTGCATTGGAAAATACAAAAAAAAAAGATGACATCTGCATTTAGGATTTGATCTTACCTTTTTAGATTAACTAAGTAAATTGTTGTTTTACAAAAATGGAAAATTCGCAAAAAATAACGTATTTTGTATTTTTAGTGTTTAATGTCAAAATTTTGTGATTTTCTTTTAATTTGGTATTTAATTATTTTATGATAATTACTACTTAGAGTTAATTAGTATTTTTTTAGGATAATTTAGTCAAGGATCTATTTAGGTTTGTATTTTGTTTTAATTAGAAAGAAAATTGAAAAGAAAAAAAAAATAAGAAAGGAAAATCTGATTTGGGCCAAGTCCTTGTAAAATTCTCCAAGCCCAAACCAAACCCCCAAAAACCCGGCCAAACCCGCCCGATCCAGCCCAAACCCGCGTCAAAATCCGGTCCATCCCCGTAGCCACCCAAACGACGTCGTTTGGATAAGCTTCGATCAGGACCGTCGATCTCATTTGATCGAACGGTCTAGAGCTTCACCCACAATCCAAGCCCGACCCGCCCCGAACCGATCAAGTACCCATGTAACCAAAACGACCCCATTTTCCATTAATGATTTAATCAGAGCCGTTGGATTCCAATCATCCAACGGCCCTAATTAAATCAAATATTTTAATATACCAAAACCCCCAAACCCCTTACCCCTCAGAAACCCCCACCCCTCTCTCGTCTCTAACAATTCAGAGACAAACCTCACTCTGCCACCGTCCGCCACCCGCCGAAAATCGCCCACGGCGGCGGACAACCACCAAACAACCCCAAAACTACACCCCAGAATCCCCTTCATCTTCTCATCCCAAATTCCCAACCCTTGTCCTTCAAATCATGGCCAGACTCTTCGAATATTAGATAAAAAAATCGACCCCGAATCCTAACTAACCCAATCACCCCAAAACCAACACCCTTTACCACCACAACTCCTTCTTCTCTAATCCATAGCCAGTTTCCTTCAAGTGTGGCACAGTCTGCTCGAATCTTAAATCAAAGGGTTTGAGTCTTAAAAGCCAAAATCGAAAACTTGGGGCTCTAGTTCCTCATGAAGTTTGACACCTGTTTTATCACTAAAATAATGTTTTTCAGTTATTCTTGACAAAGAACAAGTGATTGACCTTATTTGGTGATTTAAATCGAAGGGTCAGTCACAAGGTCCGGTCGAAACAGTGAGTTCTTCTGTTTTAAGCTATTTTAGGTATTTCAACTTCTTGTCCTTCTTCTTTTCTTTTTCTGTGAACAACTTAGTTAAAGATTTGAATTAGGTTTTATTTTAAATTGTTAATTGTCCATTTGTCATTCTATGGTTCCTGTTTTGTGAATGTTGTTAATCAGTCTTATAAATAGTTTAAAATTTCGAACCATTTAAGTGTTGTTTGTTTTCTGTTTTTGGTAAAAAAAATACTGAACTTGAATTAGGTTAACCTTTAGAATTTGAGAATCCCTGATTAGATTTAGGTTGTTTGTATAGAGATTGCATAGCCCGAAAATGATTTGAATTGGGTTTATTTGGACCCATTAACTTGGGTCAACTAGACCCAGGTTCTGCCTGGCCCACTGGGTAATAACAAGGGCGTAGAGGGTAATTTAGGAAGCTGGATAAGGAAGCCTCAATAATTGAAGTAGGGGGGCCCCTAATAAATGTTAGTGGTGCACTAGCTATTTAAATTAAAGCACTAAGTTAATGGACTATTAAAAAATGAAAAGGGTAATTTGGTAGTGTCATTTAAGGGGCTGATCATCAGAGCTTAGAAGGGGGGACTGATATACTTTAAAAGGGGAGGAACACAGTCTGGAAAAGCAGGGGAATTAAGAATATAATGTGGGGTCTTGAGGTTTTTAAAAAAGGGACAAAATATATAAGTGGGGCGGGGGGGTTTTAAGAGTGAAGAATCCATAGAAAGAGATACACATCTATATACAGAGAGTTAAGGGAGTTGATAGAGATAGAGAATTGAGAGGGACAAAGATAAGGTTATACAAGTCCGGAGTTGAAGAATATATAGGGAGAGATACACTGATAAATTAAGGGACAATATAGAATTAAGAGGGTTCAAAAGATTGAAGAACTGAAAAATACAGAAAATACAAACGGCTAGAACTTTGAGGAAAAAAATACTGTTCTATTGAATTTCCTTCTTTGATTCGTGAAGTTTCTAACTTCTGAAACTACTTGTGATTCATTTGGAGTTTTAAAATGGTTTGAATTAGAAGTTGGGGTTGATTTTCTGGGATTTGAAAAGGATCTGTCATTTTATTGGTTTTGGATTTCAAAAATGGACTGAATCTGTTTTGTTGAAGTGTTTTGATTTAAAATTGTTTTTGGCTTACAATTCTTGCTAATATTATCTCATTGTTGGTCTGCAGTTGCTGTTTGCTTCTAATCTTGAAACTGAGTCAGAAATTCTGTTTTGTTCCATTCAGGTACATGATCCTGAACTCTACTATTTTGTGAAGTGAATTTGGAGAAATGAAATGAAAGCAAGGTTTAAAGCATGGCTCTCATTTAGTTTATTAACTCAGTAACACTGTTTCAACTCAGTAGCACTATTTCAATTTATCTCTTTCAATTCAATAGGTTATTTTAGCTTGAATAAGTGAGTTTTCATTTTGTATTAGCTTTGGGACTGTTATAAAGCTTGAGGAACAATTTGTTCATTGAATTAGGTTCCAGATTATGTATTTGAATATGAGTGAACTTGTACTGTGAATGGTATTGGGTCTTGTTAACTAGGTAGTTCATTTTGAGCTTTAATAGCATGATTAGTTGTCTGGGATGATTATATATTCGTGTGATGGTCTGAGCTGAATGTGTTCTTGAGTGTTGTGGGTGTTGAAATTATGTTTAAGGGGAAAGAAATGATTCAGAGTATTCAAATGATAAGAACAAGTATTAGTTCATTTTGGTGTTAGTTATGAGTATGCTCAGGTTAGAATTATTGTTTGCAAACTCATGATGATTGATTGTTAGTTAGAATTCATAAATAAAGGTTAGTTTCATTCCATGTTTCACTTAGTTGCTTAATTGAATTGCAAGCAATTAATTGTGCAATGAGTATGATTATAATTTAATGTTGGACCTGGCAATTGGTCCTTTAACATCGGCCCAGTATGGTCTCCGAGTCCAAGACGCGATGTAGGCTTCCATTAAGCCTTTGTCTTTGTTTTTCCAAAATAAAAAATAACAGAATGAGATTCATGCCTATTTCGATCGCGTTTTATGTAAGCACATATAGTTCCATTTTTTAGCTGTTGCCTACCCGGATGTGATTCAAATCATTTTGGGCCTTTAGTTAGTTACCCAGAATCTTTTGATATTTTACGATGTGCCATTCAAACCAATAACAGTTTAGGGCCCTCATGAGTTAGTATAGAAACCCTTTAAAATTAGAATTGAGGTGCGCCATGCCAAATAAAAAGACAATTGCGTGGACCTCATTTAATTATTCCTTTTAAAATCCTTAGAATTTGAGGTGCGCGATTTAGATAATTTCCATGGCCAGCGCAAAGTTGCAAACGCGTAGTTGCTTTAGGTGCGTTGTTTTAATAATTTATCTTCCTAAACTCGGGTGCGCATTTATGTGATCCAAATCCAAATCTCAACGTTAGATAAAATGTGTTGCGGACTGCGGGTGCATTTATGTGACGTGGTTTGAAACATATTTTAAAGGACATTGCAATCTTTCTTTAATTAATTAAATGAAGTGGTTTAAAATTAAAATTGCACATAGGTTCAAAAATGTTTTAAATCAGATAATTAAGCCGAATTATAACAGTTGAGCGATCGTGCTAGAATCACGAAACTCGGGAATGCCTAACACCTTCTCCCGGCTGGGTTAACAGAATTCCTTACCCAGATTTCTGGTTCGCGGACTAGAATGCAAAGTCAATTTTTCCTCGATTCGGGATTTAAACCGGTGACTTAGAATACCATAAATCTCCCAAGTGGCAACTCTGAATCTTTTAATAATATAATTCCGATTCGATTGTACTTTAATTGAAAAACTCCCTTATACCCCTTCCGGGGGTGTAGGTAAAAAGATGGTGTGACATATAGTTCATTAAAATTGTAAAATAATGGTAATAGCTGACCCAACTCCTACTTATAACCAAACATCAAAAATAGAATACTCGTAAGGCGGGGAGTTCTTGTTTGGGGATTTGCATCTATATCCTCTTTTTGTGTCACGTTTTAATTTGTTCTCGCTTTGTAAAAATAATTACAAGCGTACCCGCTTTTTCGCATAACTTCAGCATATAGGGTTGAAGTAGCAAAGGCAATCACGCACAATTTCAGCATTCTAGTAGACGGGCCTGAAGTAGCAAGTGTGCTAAACCATGTGTGCTGAAGTTTTTGTTTGTAATTGATAAACTTTAGCATAGTAGCTAAAGTTTTGTTCTCTATTTGCATTGCTGAAGTTTTTATTTTTGTAACTGGTTTTTACTTTTGTAACTGACAAACTTCATCTCTAGAGCTAAAGTTTTTGTTTTGTAACTGGCGAACTTCAGCTCTAGAGCTGAAGTTTTTATTTTTGTAACTGGTGAACTTCAGCTCTAGAGCTGAAGTTTTTGTTTTGTAACTAGCGAACTTCAACTCTAGAGCTGAAGCTTTTATTTTGTAATTGTCGAACTTCAGCTCTAGAGCTTAAGTTATTTAGTTCATTTGTAAAAATTTCAGCATTATATAAGCAATGGACATTTTATTTCTTATTGCATATAACTATACAAGTAACTTGGTGTTTCCTTGTTATGGGCAAGATGCTAAATTTGTGGTGAATTGCTTCACTTCAGCCTGAAGTTAAGGGTGAAAAATGACATGGTACCAAACAATGACCACTTGCAGATCCATTCGTATTTTTTGACTGGAATACAGTAGTGTAAGAAAATTGACGTCTTATCATTGAACCATAAATGTCTACACAAAATTTTAATAACTGAAGTTCCATAGCAACACCAACAGCAGTAGAAGGAAGAAGAAAATGAAGGAGGAGAAATGGGGCTGAAGTTATTTAAAAAGTGGGTACAAGTTAAAAGTTTTTAAAAAAAGGGTATATGTTAAATGGGGGCGACCAAATAGGGCGCCCCGTACAATTTTTATGTTCTTGGAGGAAAGGATGTCGAGGGTCTATCGGAAACAACCTCTCTATCCCAAGGTAGGGGTAAGGTCTGCGTACTACCTTCCCTAGACCCCATTAGTGAGATTATACTGGGTTGTTGTTATTGTTGTTGTTGTAATACTAAAAGCAATTAAGCCGATAGCGTATGATAGAAAAAAAATTAAGATAAACAATATGACGAGCGACATTGTATTTTTTTAAATTATTTTTCTTGTTTTATATGTAAAGTTGATATTAAAATTCAAAATTTGAAGAAAAAAGAAATATCAAAATATTTTCTACAAATATCATTTTTTTCCTTCTATTTATTAATTAACGACTTCATTTTTTTGACCCATCATTTTTTTCCTTTCGTTTTTTTTTTTTTTTTGCCATCTCATCTTTCCTTTGATTTATATGATTTCTTCTCCTTTTTTTTCCAAAGGAAATGTCAGTTTGCTTAATGTCCTACTTTAAAGTGAGAATTTCAAGTGTTAAATCTATATACATTAGTTGATTGAGGAAGGAAATTATATTTTATTATACATGATTCAAATTGGAATTCTTTTTACATAAATATAATCTTATTCTAATTTAATTCTTAAATATCAGAACTTCATATATAATTCTAATAATGAAAGATTTGATACTCATAATTTTATTTGATTTTAAAGTTATAAATACTAACAAATTTATTAAATGACTATTTTATCAAATGCGAAATATGTTTTAAAAGCTAAAAAAGTCGAAAGATATTTTTCGCTAAGGAATAGATCATGGGAAAAGTTTGATCAAGTTGCTAAGTTTAGGCTTTTACAGCTTGTTTGGATGGTTGTTATGTATCGTTTCATAATGTATCGTATTGTATTGTATTATACTGTATCGTTTGATGAATACAATGTTTGGATGGATTGTGTCGTTTTGGCGTCGTTTCATGGTATCACGCACCTGTGATATGATGAATAAACTTGCAATATTATAAAGAAAAATTATGATACGGTATATAAAAAGGTAGGATAAATGATAAAATAAAATTATTTAATAATAATGAAGGGTGAGATTGAGAGAAAAACACAAGAAAACGATGCGACCACACCAAATCAGTCGTTACATAAAGTGGCATATTTCATCGTTACATAACGACGGATTTAACGATACGATACAATAAAATTTAAGTAACAATCAAAACAAACATTGTATTTAAAGTAACAATACGATACGATACGATAAGTAACAACCATCCAAAGAAGCTGTTAAGAGAAACAATATAAATAAGGGGGATTTTACCTCTAAGAAACTGCTACGACCAAAGATCGCTTCCATAATGTATTTTGTTCAGTTATTACATTCCTACTTAGTTTTACATTTTTTTGTTACTTTTTCACATAAGGAAGGTTTCATAAATATACATAATTTAGATGATTTCGTATTCCCAAATATTAGGAGAAATAATTAAACAACTATTTTACGTAGTGTGAAATTGATTTTTTAAAGAATAAAAAGGACGAACGACATTTCGCTAAAAGATTTCATACTCTTAATATAATATAGATATAAATATATATACATATTTCATATAAAAGTTATTCGATTGCTGGAATCACTTTAACCAGTAGTTTGGTAACTACATCCGTCACCGCATGTATTCTGTGTACAGAATGATAAGAAAGACAAATGGAGAAAGAAGATGAATTATAACCTTCTAAATATCATGTGGGAAAGAGGTAGTTGAGAAGATTTTGGATCAACCTTTTCGGAAAAGTTTTCCAAGAATTGAAATCGTCATGCTGATGTTTTCTCTTTTTAATTTTTGTTTTGTTTTGGAAACAAATGAAATCATTCATGACAATTGGAAATGTCAAATCTTGGTATATTGGCCATTTGGATCCAGGTTGAGTAGGATGCTAAGGCCTAGGTCGAAAAGGAAGCCATATTCATATAAATTGTGTAACTATCAATGCGAGTAAGTTTTTACCGTCAGATTAGAATATTGGATTCAGCAGTCACCAAACAAGCCAGTCTTTGATGATCGAAGCGCGATAATAGCCTACCACACCAGACTCGCCTTAGCTCTTACATGGATGCAAAAGTAAGAAGACGTTCACTACAAAAAATCAGAATTATTGCGACTGTCAAATAACGGTGGTTCATCAAAACCGCCACAATATATATCATAATATGGCGACGTTCCAGACGCCATTAGTGTGTATGTTAAAATGACATTTTTTTTTTACAATTACGGCGGTTTAAAACCGCCACTAATGTTTAATATTAAGAACTTTATTAAAAACATTAAGCCATCAAAACAGACAGTCTCTTTCTCTCTAAACCACATATCTTCTCTCTCTTTCTCTCTGAAACCCTAGATAAATATGTATCAATTTCATTCCCTCCAAATCGTTTAAAGTCTAAATAAATAGACGTTTTGCCATAGCTTTTATGTAAGGACATCATATTTCAAGTCGTTTAAGGTAATGTGTTTGAGACGATAGCCCCTTTCTGATAATCTGGTTTCAAGTCGCTCGTGTAATTTCTTTCAAAATATCGTTGATTTCTGATAGTAGGCTATAATTATGTAGTTTTAGCTACCATTTACGCTCCAACTTTGCTATACTTTATTGTTATATGAATGATAAATGACAACAAATAGCTCTAATTATGAACTTTGTGCTTTGTAGGAGCTATTCCTGACTATGAGGGAGTGTTTGGAGTTAATTTGGAGTAAAGAAGGCCAATCAGAGGTGAGTGTGCGCAGAAGAAGAAGGAAAAAATGGAAGACAGATTGCACTCCAGGAGCGTGGGCCAACCACGGTCGTGCTCTGGCCATGCTCGTCAGGCAGAAGAGATGGCGTTATGCGTAGTCCAACCGCAACCGCGCTCGTTCCTTCGAGGAATTTTATTTTGGGGTTAAATTCATAAGTTCAGGGGCGACTCTCCTTGGCCTATAAGAAGACCGCCTTGCCCAAAAGGAAGGTATTGAGGTTTTTGAAGGGATTTTGAAGGCAAGAACAGGCAAGAAGCAAGGCGAAAGATTCAACATAGAGTTTTTACCTTTCTTGTTCTTGTTTTTATCATTGATAATGAATTCTATTGTTATGATTGTGAAAACGATTATGCGTAGCTAAACTCCTAATCTAGGGTTTTGATGGAACCTCTTGGAAGATGAATTTCTTGCTATGTTAATATAGATTTGCCATAATATTTTCTCTCTTTGTTCAACTATATTGTGATTGCTGTTGATTGAAGGTCCCTCAATCGTTGTGTCTATTCAGTATGTATTACTAGGGAGAGAGTACATATTTAGGTAGTTTTTGAACAATACCACTCCTAACGTATATGAGGGATCAATACGAAGGGTTAAAGGTGAGATTAGGGATAACGAAACCTTGGGTGCGATCTAAGTGAGCTGTAACTAATGTCAACTAGCATAATTTTGGAGAATATGTCTATTATATTTTTATAATTACTCAGGAGAGAGTTACGATAGTCAGAGTGCTCATGATTGATAGAGAAAACTTAGGCAAATTTATAGCAAAATAGCAGAAACGATTCCGACAAGAGGGGAAATCAAAACCTTAGACCATTCTCATTCTTGCTTACAAATAGTTTATAGCTAGTTCTTAATTACTGTATTTTATTAAGTAATAATTAGTTAATAAACACCCAATTTGTTACTCAAATATCTCTAAAAATTGAATACTTGAATTTCTATGAGCCCAATAGTTGTGATTGATAGATTAATTCCCTGTGAAATTTGACTTCGCACTTATTAACCGGAATATATTTGCAGCGACCGCATTGTCCTTTTTATAAAGCATAGTTGGGCGTGATCAAATTTTGGTACCATTGCCGGGGAATTAATGGTGTTATTGATTGCAGTTAAAAAGAAGTGCAAAAATTCTTAGTGTAGTCAATTTCTTCAATTTAAACTCACCATTGAAATTCTAACGTTTGTAGTCATGGTTGTTACATGTGCATGCCTACAAACTCCTCAAGAACTGGTGAATTGCTTGAAGCATTATCAAATCCTGAGCAACTGCCATTATAGTTCGTCAGATACAAGCAAATTCATTCCAGATCACAAATAACATGCTACATATGTTGCACAAAAAGGGACTATTCTCTGGGTCATACGTTAAAGATCCTCAGCAGCATCTAAAGAATTTTCTGTCAATATGTGCCACACAGAGGCAACACAACATGACACCGGAAGCAATATGTTTGCTGTTATTTCCATTCTCAGTGACAGTAGCTACATAGACTTGGCTTAACTTACTCCCCATCAACTCCATCACTGCTTGGGAGGAATTAGTCAAGCAATATTTGAACAAATTTCATCCACCCAACAAGACTGCTCGGCAAATTGATGAGATATTGAGATTCAAACAGAAACAAACTGAGATACTACACGAAACATGAGAGAGATTCAAGGGTCTGCTAGTTACGTGTCCACATCATGGTATTCCTGAGCAGATGTTGGGGCAGAGATTTTACATGGGTTTAGCAACTACTTTGAAAGCCAATGTTGATGCTTCAGTAGGTGGAGCATTTTTTAGCAAAACATTTAGAGAGAGCAAGGTCCTACTTGAAAAGATGGCATAAAACTCAGGATGGACAACGAGAAACGCTCCAATCACTCCTGTGGTTCACTCAGTGGATCTAGACCCGGCTAACTCCATGGCTGAAAATATGACCACTTTACTAACACAAATGAGCATCCTCACCAAAGAGGTTGAGGAATCAGGCCAGAAGCAGCATGTACACATAGTTGATGCAACTAATGAGGGTCTATGTACATCATGCATTAATCAACCATATGTATGTTTATGGAGTGCGAAAGGTGATAATCAACAATATTACGAGAACATGAATTATGTGGCCAACTACGGGGGACCCAGATAGGTGGTCAGAATTAGGGTCAGCAGAATCAACAATATAGACCAGCTCAGCAGCAGTATAATAGCAATAATAACCATGGGGCTATGTGACCACATGGGCAAATGGTGCCTTACCAAAGGCAATAAGGGTACAACCAGCAAATTCAGTAGCATGCTTATCAACAACCTCCACAACAACAGATTGTGAGACATGAAGATAGGTTTGCTAAACTTAAGGGAATGACGCAACAAGTGGTTGGTCCCACTGGAAAACTAGCTGACAGAGTAGACTCACATGAGTCAGTGATAAATAATAATGAGATCCAATTAGGACAGATTTCCATGGCCCTAAATAATCGTCCTCCTAGGACGTTACTTGCGGACACCCAAATTAATCCAAAAGAGAAAGGCCCAAAGAAGCTGATGGCAGTGAGTCTCCGAAATGGTAGAGACTTAGATCTTGAGCAAGAAATTTCTCGTGAAAGCAGACCGACAGAGACACTGGTGCCAGTACCTGTGGAGTTAGACAATTCAGTAGGGTTAACTAATGTGCCGGTACAACATGTGCAAGAGAACACCAGTAAAGAAGAAGACGTGGTGAAAGAGATGGAGGTTGCACCGGAGCTGACAGTGGAAGCAATTATTGAACAAGAAAAAAATGAGATCACAGGGAATAAGCAACCTCTAACACCATTACCACAGAGATTGGCCAAGTATCAGAAGATGAGCAGTACAAGAAATTCTTGGAGATGTTGAAGCAAATCCAGGTAAACATTCCATTGATTGATTCTTTAAAGAAGATGCCTGGTTATGAAAAGATGATGAAGGACTTGATGTCCCGCAAGTTTGACTTTCAAGTCTTCGCCACAGTTACACTGACTCAGACTTGCAGTGTTGTTGTAACGAGACCCACAACTGAGAAGTTGTCTGACCCAGGGAGTTTTACAATCCCTTGCACAATAGGCAACTTTCAATTTTCTAAGGCACTGTGTGATCTGGGAGAAAGCATAGACCTTATGCCCCTAGCTATCTATAAAAGGCTAGGCATCGAAAGAGCTAGACCTACGTCTATTCTACTACAGCTAGCTGATCGAACAGTGAAGAGGCTCTCTGGGATTCTAGATGATGTATTGGTGCAGGTTGGGAAGTTTGTGTTCCCAGTAGATTTTGTCATCCTTGATTGTCGGGTTGACGAGGAAATCTCTATAATTTTGGGAAGACCATCCTTGGCCACTGGGAGAGCTTTAATTGATTATGAAACTGGAGAGCTCAAGATGAGATTAAACGATGAAGCGATAATATTCAATGTGCAGAAATCTATGTGGAGACCAAGTGAATTTGCTAATTTCTCTCTAATAGATGCGGTGGATGTAGTTTTGGAAGAGGAAGATGAGCACTGATGTGAGGACCCAAAGGGTCATCACCTGTATTCCTACTCACTCTGTACTTCTAAGGCCGTGAAAACCTCACCTGGGGGTTGCCTCGACTTATGTGTGTGCAGTCCGGGCGCGTAGCCGGAAAGTTTAAATGTGAATTTTGTGAGAGAAATAATAAATTCAGATGTTTTAATTGATTAAGTTTGACTTCGGTCAACATTTTGGGCAAACAGACCCGGACTCGTGATTCGACAGTCTCGGAGGGTTCGTAGAAAAATATAAGACTTGGGTGCGTGCCCGGAATCAAATTCCGAGGTCCCAAGTTCGAGAAATGAATTTTCTTTGTGAAACTATTTTCTGAAAATAATTAAAGAATTGGAAAGTGATATTTGATTAAAAGACTGTGGTACCGGGCTCATATTCTGGTTCCAACACCCGGTACGTATCTTATATATGGTCTAAGCAATTGCTGTAAAGTTTGGTTTATTTTGGATGTCATTTGACGTGTTTTGAGCTAGAAGCTATAAATTTGATGTTCATGGAAAAATTTGGAAGGAAATCAGGGGTCTTGAGGCCTAATTTGATGCTTATGATGTTGTTTTGGGCGATATGAATGCACGGATGAGTCCGTAGTATTTTTTTGAGATTATATGTATGTTTGGTTTGGAGCCATGAGGGCTCGGGTGAGTTTTGAGCGGGTCCGGGATGCCTTAGGCCTAAAAGACCAGATGTTACAGGTTCAGGAATAAGTGCAGGTCTCTGAACCCTCTGGCGCGGTCCGCGTGAAGATACGTGCTGCCGCAGAGGGGCCAGTGTGACTGCGGTCGCCTTTGCGCAGTCCGCGGTAGGTATTGTGCGGCCGCGGTCGGCCTGGTGCGGTCCGCACTAGGTAAGATCCGCAGGCCTTCAGAAGTCCGTGCGGCCGCGGTCCTCCTTGCGCGGTACGTGTGGGGTCTGTCAGAAAGGTATAAATAAGTGTGAGTTTCAGCTATTTTTTCACTTTTTTTTTCAAAACCCAAAACATAAGGGGAAATTTTCCAAACGATTCTCTTTCTTCAAAACAATTGGTAAGTGTTTTCTAAGTTATTTTCTTCACTTCTTAACATCCTTACACATAATTTCAACTTCAAAACTAAGATTTTAACGGGGAAATTTGGGAATTTATGGTAGGGACTAGGGTTTCTAAAATTGGGGGTTTTAGACCTCAATTTGAGGTCCGATTCCAAAATAACTTATATATCTGAGTTCATGGGAGAATGGGTAATCGGGTTTTGGTTAGAACCTCGTGTTTTAACTATGTGGGCCCGGGAGCATTTGGGGAATTTTTGAACAAACTTTGGGAAATTCATTCTTATGCATTCAAATTGATTTAACTAGCATTTGTTGATACATTCAAGTAATTTATGACTAGATTCGAGCGGTTTGGTGGTGAATTCGAGGGGTAAAGCTATTCTAGAGGAGTGAGTTGAGTTTGGAGCATTCGAGGTAAGTGTTTGATCTAACTTTGGCTTGAGGGAATAGGATTAGAGTGTTGTTTGCTAATTGCTAAATGTTGAGTACGGTGTATAGGCATGGTGACGAGTATCTATACATCGGTGTCTAGCATGACTGTGGGTCCTTGTTTGTACTTATTCTGATATTGTTATGACTCTTCCATGTTAATTTATGAATTCCATGTAATGTGAAGAGTATGGGGACTAATTATGAATTGTAAATTCTTTAGAGCGTTGGCTCGAACAATAAAAAGACTATTGAGTAAGAAATGAAGGAAACAGAAAGAGATATGATTAATCCCTTGCCGGGATGGTTTGAATATATTGATTATCTCCCTTGCCGGGATGTGAAGGTTACTGTTGTTGCCCTCTTGCCGGGATTTAGCTGTTTAATTGTGTTTTCTCCCTTGCTGAGACATTTCTTATTAATTATGTATCCCCTTGACCTATTTGGTTATGATTACTGTTTGGGTGAGGAAGAGTGGTAATGCACGAAGGGTCATTCCGTGCCATGTTTTGATTATATTTGCACGAAGGGTCATTCCATGCCATGTTTGATTATATTTGCACGAAGGGTAATTCCGTGCCATGTTTTGATTATATTTGCACGAAGGATCATTCCGTGCCATGTTTGATTATATTTGCATGAAGGGTCATTCCATGCCATGTTTTGATTATATTTGCACGAAGGGTCATTCCGTGCCATGTTTGATTATATTTTCTCGAAGGGTCATTCCGTGCCATGTTTTGATTGTTTATGCACGAAGGAACATTTCGTGCCCTGATTTGATTATAATTGCACGAAGGGTTATTCCGTGCCATGATATAAGAGTTATGTGAGGAAAAGCACGAAGGGTGATGTCGTGCACTTTATTTGATTGTTTTTGGTGAGAATAAGGGTAAAAACACGAAGGTTGATGCCATGCAGCTATTAATTTTTCTGTTCTCATTAATTATTGTTATTGCACAGTTTCTTGCTTAAATTGCTGACTTATATCCGGACTGTACTTCTCCCATAGTATGCTCCCCTCCCTCTTAACTGTTAAATTTCTGGATTCTTCCTTTTATTTATATATATATATTGGACCGCACAGGTTGGTTTGGTAGTCTTTTCTAGCCTTGTCACTACTTCGCCAGGGTTAGACCAGGCACTTACCAGAACATAGGGTCGGTTATGCTGATGCTACACTTCTATGCTCTTTTGCACAGATCCCGATACCGGAACAGCTTTTGGACTTCCGCTTTTATGTTAATTGTCTCGTATTTCCTTACTTGGTTAATGTTGTTAAGAGGAGTGTTAAGTTAATTGGCTTGCCTAGCTCCTATTAATAGGCGCCATCACGACCCCTGATGATGGAAAATTTTGGTCGTGACAAGTTGGTATCAGAGCTCTAGGTTGAATAGGTCTCGCTACTCACGGACAAAATTGGTAAAGTCTAAGGTATCGGTACGGAGACGTCTTTATTTATCCCCAAAGGCTACGAAGTTAGGAAAATCTCACTTTTGTTCCTTCTTATCGTGCGATTCTATTTCTCAAGTACTGATTGTCTTTCCACTCTGTTCTTTCGCAGATGGCGAGAACACGTTCTTCCTCTTCTACCGCATAGCAGCCCGAGCCCCCAGCAGCAGTTCCTACGAGGGGCAGAGGACGAGGTCGTGCCAGAGCAGAGCTCAGCCTCGGGAAGCAGTCCCAGAGGTGGAGCCTCATATTGACTATGATGAGGAGGTTCCAGCCCCAGCAGCTCCAGTAGGCCCAACTCAGGTCCCATGAGGGGTCATGGTCACCCCAGATCTTCAGGTTGCTCTAGTCAGATTGGCAGGGTTTGTGGAGAGTGTCACTAAAGCGGGTTTGCCGCCAGTAGCACCAGCCACTTCTCAGGCTGGCGGAGGGGTTCAGAGTCCTGCTACACGTACTCCGGAGCAGGTAGCTCCCCAGACTCATGTCCCAGTGGTTCAGCCAGCTGTAGCAGCTCAGCTAGGTATTACAGCTCTGGCCAGCGATGGAGCGGCTATGTCTTCAGATGCTTTATGCAGACTTGATCGGTTCTCCAAGCTCTTCACCACCACATTCAGTGGTGCTTCATTAGAGGATCCACATGATTTCCTATTCATCTGTCATGAGATCCTTAGGACCATGGGTATAGTGGAGACCAATGGGGTCAATTTTGCCACCTTCCGGCTTGCAAGATCCGCCAAGACTTGGTGGAGAGATTTTTGCCTATCTAGACCAACAGGGTCTCCAGCTTTGACATGGGATCAGTTCGCGGAGTTGTTTTTGGAGAAGTTTCTCCCAGTCACTCAGCGGGAGACACTTCGCAGACAGTTTGAGCGCCTCCAGTAGGGCTCTATGACAGTTACACAATA
The DNA here is from genome assembly GCA_026770625.1 of Nicotiana glauca. Classification (NCBI taxonomy): domain Eukaryota; kingdom Viridiplantae; phylum Streptophyta; class Magnoliopsida; order Solanales; family Solanaceae; genus Nicotiana; species Nicotiana glauca. The sequence goes on from MU773296.1 coordinate 318,482, forward strand.
TGAGACCCGATTTGTTGACTTGGCACGCCATGCTATTGTGATACTCCCCACAGAACGAGAGAGGGTCCAGAGATTTATTGATGGACTGATTCAGCTGATCCGTCTCTAGATGGCTATGGGAGTTGGTAGTGATATTTCCTTTCAGGAGGCGGCCAATGCAGCCCGTATAGTTGAGATGGCCCTCATACGGGGAGGTGGTCAGATGTCGGATAAGAGGCCTCATCATTCTGGTAGGTTCAGTGGTACCTCGTCTGGAGTTAGGGATTCTTATGGAAGAGTTCATTTACCGAGGCCCTTTTAGTCAGCACTCCAGGTTTCTCATGTTACTCCAGGCGGTGGCGGTTCTCATCAGCATTATTCTGATCAGCAGCCCATCAGTGCACCTCCACTTCAGAGCTTTCGGGGAGGACATTCAGGTCGACAGGGCCAGGAGTCACAGCAGCCGAGGTCTTGTTATGGTTGTGGTGACCCCGGTCACATTGTTAGGTTTTTCCCTCGAGCCTCGGGCAGCTCTCAGCAGCAGGATCCTCGCCCCATGATTCAGGCAGCAGGTGATCCACAGCTCGCCCAACTAGCTAGAGACGGGGGTAGAGATCATAGAGGTGGAGGTAGGGACAGTAGAGGTGGAGCTCGGACCTGCAGAGGTAGAGGCCAGCCAGTAGCCGATCGTCCTAGAGACATGGTTCAAGGAGGTGGGGCCCAACCCTGATGTTATGCTTTGCCAGCCATGCCAGTGGCTGAGTCTTCGGATGCTTGTTATTACTGGTACTATTTTGGTCTGTGATAGGGATGCTTCAGTGCTATTTGACCCTGGGTCTACGTATTCATATGTGTCGTCTTATTTTGCACCCTACCTGGCTATGCCTAGTGATGCCTTGGGTGTCCCTATTTATGTATCTACACCAGTGGGTGATTCTATAGTGGTCGACCGAGTTCATCATTCCTGTGTGGTAGTGTTTGAGTGTCTTGAGACCCGTGTTGATCTATTGCTTCTAGACATGGTGGATTTCGATGTTATATTGGGGATGGATTGGTTGTCCCCATATCATCCTATCTTGGATTGTCACGCCAAGATCGTGACCTTGGCTTTGCCAGATTTGCCCCGATTGGAGTGGATAGGGACCCCAGGTCATGCCACCTGTAGTGTTATTTCATATGTAAAGGCTCGACGCATGGTCGAAAAGGTGTGTTTAGTTTATTTGGCATATGTGCGCGATTCCAATTGAGAGGTTCCTTCTATTGACTCTGTTCCTATTGTTCGGGAGTTCCCCGAGGTTTTTCCTTCAGACCTGTCGGGTATGCCGCCCGACAGGGATATTGATTTCTGTATTTATCTGGCCCCAGGAACACAGCCCATTTCTATTCCACCGTATCGCATGGCCCCGCCAGAGTTGAAGGAGTTAAAGGACCAGTTGCAGGATTTGCTAGAGAAGGGTTTTATCAGGCCTAGTGTTTCTCCTTGGGGTGTGCCAGTGTTATTTGTAAAGAAAAAGGGTTTTATCAGGCCTAGGATGGATCGCTGAGGATGTGCATTGATTACCGACAGTTGAACAAGGTGACAATAAAGAACAAGTATCCACTGCCAAGGATTGATGATTTGTTTGACCAGCTTCAAGGTGAAAATGTGTTTTCAAATATAGACTTGAGATCTGGCTACCATCAGCGGAGGATTAGGGCGTCTGATGTCCCTAAGACAGCATTTCGCACTAGGTATGGGCATTATGAGTTTTTGGTCATATCATTCGGGTTGACCAATGCCCCAGCAGCATTTATGGAGTTGATGAACCGAGTATTCAGGCCTTATCTAGACTTGTTTGTGATAGTCTTTATTGATGATATTCTGGTATACTCCCACAGTCAGGAGGAGCATGATCAGCACCTCAGAGTGGTTCTTCGGACTTTGAAGGATAGTCAGTTGTATGCTTAGTTCTCGAAGTACGAGATCTGGTTGAGCTCAGTTGCATTTTTGGGTCATGTAGTATCTGCAGAGGGTATTTAGGTAGACCCGAAGAAGATTGAGGCAGTTATGAATTGGCCTCGATCAGCTTCAGCAACTGAGATTCAGAGCTTCTTGGGGTTAGCAGGTTATTACAACTGGTTTGTGGAGGGGTTTTCATCTATAGCAGCCCCGATGACCAGGTTGACCCAGAAGGGTGCCCAGTTCAGGTGGTCAGACGAGTGCGAGGAGAGCTTTCAGAAGCTCAAGACAGCTCTGACGACGGCACCGATATTGGTTTTGCCCATAGGCTCAGGGCCTTATACAGTTTATTGTGATGCTTCCCGTATTGGGCTTGGTGCAGTGTTGATGCAGGATGGCAGAGTCATTTCTTATGCTTCAAGATAATTGAACATCCACGAGAAGAACTATCCGGTCCATGATTTAGAGTTGGCAGCCATTGTTCATGCTTTGAAGATTTGGAGGCATTACTTATATGGTGTGACGTGTGAGGTGTACACGGATCACAAAAGCCTTCAGTACTTGGTCAAGCAAAGGGAGTTGAATTTGAGGTAGAGGAGGTGGTTGGAGTTGTTGAAAGATTATGATGTTACTATTTTGTACCACCAGGGGAGAGCCAATGTGGTGGCCGATGCTTTGAGTAGGAAGTCCGCCAGCATGGGTAGTCTTGCTTACATTTCAGTCAGCCAGAGAGCGCTTGCTTTGGATATTCAGGCCTTGGCCAATCGGTTTGTGAGGTTGGACATTTCTAAGCCCAGCAGAGTGTTAGCTTGCACGATCGCTCGCTCTTCATTATTGGAGCGTATCCGTGATCGGCAGTTTGATGGTCCTCATTTGTGTGTCCTGAGAGATATGGTGCAGCGTGGAGGTTCTATGAAGATGAATTTAGATGATGATGGTGTTTTGAGATTGCAGGGGCGAGTTTGTGTGCCTAATTTCGATGGGATTCGAGAGTTGATCTTAGCGGGGGCCCATAGTTCACAGTATTCTATTCACCCGGGCGCTGCGAAGATGTACCAGGACTTGCGGTAGCATTATTGGTGGTGTAGGATGATGAAAGATATTGTTGCATATGTGGCTAGGTGTTTGAATTGTCAGCAGGTCAAGTATGAGTATTAAAGGCCTGGTGGTTTGTTCCAGAGGATTGAGCTTCCCGAGTGGAAGTGGGAGAGGATTACCATGGATTTCATTACCGGACTTTCGATGACTCGAAAGAAGTTTGATGCTATATGGGTCATTGTTGATAGACTGACCAAGTCAGCGCATTTTACTGCTGTTACAGCCACCTATTCATCGGAGAGGTTAGCTGAGATCTACATCCGAGAGATTGTTCGCCTTCATGGGGTGCCGACATCTATCATTTTGGACCGGGGTACGCAATTTACCTCGCATTTCTAGAGAGCAGTACAACGAGAGTTGGGCACCCAGGTTGAGTTGAGTACAACATTTCATCCCCAGACGGACAATCAGTCCGAGAGGACTATCCAGATATTGGAGGATATGCTCTGAGTCTGTGTCATTGATTTTGGAGGCTTGTGGGACCCGTTTTTGCCTTTGGCAGAGTTCGCCTACAACAAAACCTACCAGTCCAGCATTCAGATGGCTCCATATGAGTCATTGTATGGTAAGGCGATGTCAGTCTCCAGTCGGATGATTTGAGCCGGGAGAGGCTCGGTTGTTGGGTACAGATTTAGTTCAGGAGTCCTTAGATAAGGTCAAGATCATTCAGGACAGGCTTCGTTCGGCTCAGTCGCGACAAAAGAGTTATGCAGATTGCAAGGTTCGAGATGTAGCTTTCGTGGTTGGTGAGCGGGTATTGCTCCGTGTATCTCCTATGAAGGGCGTGATGAGATTTGGGAAGAAGGGCAAGCTTGGACCTAGGTTCATTGGCCCATTTGAGATTCTTGATCGTGTGGGATTTGGGAAGAAGGGCAGACTTGCCTTGCCACCTAGCTTGTCAGCCGTGCATCCAGTGTTTCGGAGGTATCACGGCGATCCTACCCACGTGTTAGATTTCAGCACTGTCCAGTTGGACAAGGATCTGTCTTACGGGGAGGAGTCGGTAGCTATTCTAGACTGGCAGGTTCGACAGTTGAGGTCGAAGAGTTTTCCTTCAGTGCGTGTCCAGTGGAGAGGTCAGCCTCCTAAGGCATCGACCTGGGAGTCCGAGTCCGATATGCGGAGCCGTTATCCTCATCTATTTCCAGACTCAAGTATTTCTTTCTTTTGTCCGTTCAAGGACAAACAGTTGTTTTAGAGGTGGAGAATGTGACGACCTAAAGGGTTATCACATGTATTCCTACTCACTCTGTACTTCTAAGGCCGTGAAAACCTCACCTGAGGGTTGCCTCAACTTGTGTGTGTGCAGTCCGGGCGCGTAGCTGGAAAGTTTAAATGTGAATTTTGTGAGAAAAATAATAAATTCAGATATTTTAATTGATTAAGTTTGACTCCGGTCAATGTTTTGGGAAAACGGACCTGGACTCATGATTCGACAGTCGCGGAGGGTCCGTTGAAAAATATGAGACTTGGGTGCGTGCCCGGAATCAAATTCCGAGGTCCCAAGTCCGAGAAACAAATTTTCTTTGTGAAATTATTTTATGAAAATAATTAAAGAATTGGAAAGTGATATTTGATTAAAAGACTGTGGTACCGGGCTCGTATGATATTTGATTAAAAGACTGTGGTACCGGGCTCGTATTCTAGTTCCGACGCCCGGTACATATCTTATATATGGTGTAAGCAATTGCTGTAAAGTTTGGTTTATTTTGGACGTCATTTGACATGTTTTGAGCTAGAAGCTGTAAATTTGATGTTCATGGAAAAATTTGGAAGGAAATCATGGGTCTTGAGGCCTAATTTGATGCTTATAATATTGTTTTGGGCGATATGAATGCACAGATGAGTCCGTAGTATATTTTTGAGATTATATGTATGTTTGGTTTGGAGCCCCGAGGGATCGGGTGAGTTTTGAGTGGGTCCGGGATGCCTTAGGCCTAAAAGACCAGATGTTGCAGGTTCAGGAATAAGTGCAGGTCTCTGAACCCTCTGGCGCGGTCCGCGTGAAGATGTGTGCGGCCGTAGAAGGGATAGCGCGACCGCGGTCGCCTTTGCGCGGTCCGCGGTGGGTGTTGTGCGGCCGCGGTCGGCCTGGTGCGATCCGCACTGGGTAAGATCCGCAGGCCTTCAGAAGTCCGTGCGGCCATAGTCCTCCTAGTGCGGTCCGCGCGGGGTCTGTCAGAAAGCTATAAATAAGAGTGAGTTTCAGCTATTTTCTCACTTTTTTTTCAAAACCCAAAACATAAGGGGCGATTTTCCAAGCGATTCTCTCTCTTCAAAACAATTGGGAAGTGTTTTCTAACTTATTTTCTTCACTTCTTAACATCTTTACACATAATTTCAACTTCAAAACTAAGATTTTAATGGGAAAATTTGGGAATTTATGGTAGGTCCTAAGGTTTCTAAAATTGGGGGTTTTAGACATTAATTTAAGGTCCGATTCCAGAATAACTTATATATCTGAGTTTAGGGGAGAATGAATAATCGGGTTTTGGTTCGAACCTCGGGCTTTGACCACGTGGGCCCGAGGTCATTTTGGGAATTTTTGAACAAACTTTGGAAAATTCATTCTTATGCATTCAAATTGATTTAACTAGCATTTATTGATACATTCAAGTAATTTGTGACTAGATTCGAGCGGTTTAGTGGTGAATTCGAGGGCTAAAGCTATTCTAGAGGAGTGAGTTGAGTTTGGAGCATTCGAGGTAAGTGTTTCATCTAACTTTGGCTTGAGGGAATAGGATTAGAGTGTTGTTTTCTAATTACTAAATATTGAGTACGGTGTATAGGCATGGTAACGAGTATCTATACATCAGTGTCTAGCATGACCATGGGTCCTTATTTGTACTTATTCTAATATTGTTATGACTCTTCCATGTTAATTGATGAATTCCATGTAATGTGAAGAGTATGGGGACTAATTATGAATTGTAAATTCTTTAGAGCGTTGGCTCGAACAATAAAAAGACTATTGAGTAAGAAATGAAGGAAACAGAAAGAGATATGATTAATTCCTTGCCGGGATGGTTTGAATATATTGATTATCTTCCTTGCCGGGATGTGAAGGTTATTGTTGTTGCCCCCTTGACGGGATTTAGCTGTTTAATTGTGTTTTTCTCCCTTGCCGGGACGTTTCTTATTATTTATCTATCCCCTCTCCCCGTTTGGTTGTGATTACTGTTTTGGTGAGGAAGAGTGGTAATGCACGAAGGGTCATTCCGTGCCATGTTTTGATTATATTTGCACGAAGGATCATTCCGTTCCATGTTTGATTATATTTGCACGAAGGGTCATTCCGTGCCATGTATTGATTATATTTGCACGAAGGATCATTCCGTGCCATGTTTGATTATATTTGCACGAAAGGTCATTCCGTGCCATATTTTGATTATATTTGCACGAAGGGTCATTCCGTGCCATGTTTTATTATATTTTCACGAAGAGTCATTCCGTGCCATGTTTTGATTGTTTATGCACGAAGGAACATTCCGTGCCTTGATTTGATTATAATTGCACGAAGGGTTATTCCGTGCCATGATATGAGAGTTATGTGAGGAAAAGCACGAAGGGTGATGCCGTGCACTTTATTTGATTGTTTCTGGTGAGAATAAGGGTAAAAGCACGAAGGTTGATGCCGTGCAGGTGTTAATTTTCCTGTTCTCATTAATTATTATTGTTGCACGGTTTCTTTCTTAAATTGCTGACTTATATCCGGACTGTACTTCTCCCATAGTATGCTCCCCTCCCTTTTAACTGTTAAATTGCTGGATTCTTCCTTTTATTGCGTATATATATATATATATATATTGAACCGCAAAGGTTGGTTTGGTAGTCCTGTCTAGCCTCGTCACTACTTCGCCGGGGTTAGGCCAGGCACTTACCAGCACATAGGGTTGGTTGTGCTGATGCTATACTTCTGTGCTCTTTTGCACAGATCACGGTACCAGAGCAGCTTTTGGACCACAGCAGTAGTTGATTGGGAGCTGACCTCGGTCGAGGAACTTTCAAGGTAGCCTAGCTGGCGTCCGCAGGCCGGAGTCCCTTCTATGTTATTAGTTTGTTTTCCTTGCACCGAGAGAAACCTTGATGTACTTCTATTCAGACCTGATTTTAGCACTCTTTAGTAGTTCGTGAGTTAGTGACACCAGTCTTGGGTAGAGAAATGTTAAACTTCTGCATTTTTGGTTTTCAGTTATCTATGCTTTTAAGACTTCCATTTTTATGTTAATTGTCTCATCTTTCCTTACTTGGTTAATGTTGTTAAGAGGAGTGTTAAGTTAATTGGCTTACCTAGCTCCTATTAGTAGGCGCCATCATGACCCCCGATGGTGGGAAATCCGGGTCGTGACAACTGAACATTAAAGACCCTATAGTAGCTTGTCGCATGAACTTAGATGAAGTTAATGGAGAAGAGTTGGTTGAGTGGGTACTTGCTCTTCAAGGCCAAGGTTTTTGGAAAAGGGAGCTTGAATTTGAGCCTTTGCACTTAGAGGAAAGAAAACCTTCTCCAGCTAAGCCATCAATAGAAGAGCCACCAAAATTGGAACTAAAACCACTGCCAACTCATCTCAGGTATGCATTCTTAGGACATAACTTAACTCTACCTGTTATTATCTCATTCAGTTTGTTAGATGTGCATGCAGAATAGTTTTTGCAGGTACTGATTGAGTGCAAGACTGCAATTGGGTGGACCATTGCACACATTAATAGGATCATCCCGGTCTTCTGTATGCATAAGATTCTACTAGAAGATAGGCACAAACCTTCTAGAGAACATCAAAGAAGGTTGAACCCCAACATGAAAGAAGTGATCAAGTGGTTAGATGGGGGAATCATATTCCCCATCTCCGATAGCAACTGGGTTAGCCCAGTTCAATGTGTAGCAAAAAAAGGAGGCATGACAATAGTGAAAAATGAGAAGAACGAATTGATCTCTACACAAATAGTCACAGGTTGGTGAATCTATATGGATTACAGGAAGTTGAACCTGGCTACCAAGAAGGACAACTTGCCACTGCCATTCATTGATCAGATGCTAGATAGATTGGCAGGGAGGTATCATTTTTGTTTCCTAGATGGGAACTCGGGTTATAATCGGATTTCCATTGCCCTTGAGGGTAGAGAGAAAATGACATTCACCTGCCCTTATGGTATCTATGCATTTCGGAGAATGTCGTTTGGTCTAAGCAACGCACCAACCACATTACAAAGGTGCATGATGCCATCTTCACATATATGGTAGAGGGGATAATGGAGGTTTTCATGGATGACTTCTCAATGACGGGTAATTCATTCGATGATCGCGTTGTAAACTTGAGGCAAGTTTTGAAAAGGTGTATCGAGACTAATCTGGTACTCAACTGGGAAAAGTGCATTTCATGGTACACGAAGGTATAGTCTTGGGGAACTTAATGTCAAGTAAAGGTATTGAGGTGGATCGTACAACGGTTGACGTGATAGAAAAGCTTCCACCACCCACATCCATCAAAGCAATTAGAAGTTTTCTTGAGCACGCCGTTTTCTATAGGAGATTTATAAAAGATTTTTGCAAAATTGCTAACCCCTTGTGTAAATTGCTTGAAAAAGATCACCCTTTTGTATTTTCTAATGACTGCAGGGTAGCTTTTGAGGAATCAAAGAAGATATTGGCAACAACACCTATCGTAGTTGCGCCCAACTGGGAGCAACCATTTGGGCTGATGTGTGATGTGAGTGACTATGTTGTGGGGGCATTCTTGGATAGCAAAAAGATAAGACCATGCATCAAATATACTACGCAAGTAGAACGCTAAGTAGAGCCTAGCTAAATTACACTATGACCGAGAAGGAAATGTTGGCAGTGGTGTTCGCATTTGACAAGTTTAGGTCATGCTTGATTCGCTCAAAGGTAATTGTTTACACTGACCATGCTACTCTCAGGTAGTTAATTGAGAAGAAGGAGTAAAAACCGCACCTGATTTGGTGGGTGCTACTACTGCAAGAATTTGAATTGGAGATCCGTGACCGAAAGGGAACGGAAAACCAAGTAGCTGACCATTTATCTAGGCTTGAAGGAGCTGAAAAGAAGGTTGAGTTAGAAGAAATTCTGGAAACTTTTCCAGATGAACAACTGCTAGTCACGAGTCTCGAGGAAGCGCCATGGTATGCAGATATTGCAAACTACATGGCGAGTGGTATTTTTCCTTATGACCATTCATCTGCTCAAAAGAAAACGTTCTTTTGTGATTATCACATGTATTATTGGGATGAACCTTATCTGTTCAAGATTTCTGTTGATAACATGATCCAGAGATGTATTCCCGAGATAGACCAATCTTCTATTTTGCAGGCATGTCACGCATGAACATATGGTAGGCACTTCATGGGAGCAAGGATAGCTGCAAAAGTCTTGGAGTCAGGGTTCTACTGGCCAACACTATTCAAAGATGCACATCTATGGATAAAGGGCTGTGACGAATCCCAACAAACCGGGAACATTTCCCGCAGACACGAGGTGCCCATGAACCCAATTCAGGAGGTAGAAGTGTTTGATGTATGGGGGATCGACTTCATAGGGCCTTTCGTCAGCTCATATGGAAACAAGTACATACTCGTTGTTGTGGACTACGTGTCCAAATGGGTAGAAGCTGTAGCACTCCCTACAAATGATGAAAATGGGGTAATTGGTTTGTTGAGAAAGAACATACTCACCCGATTTGGCACCCCAAGGGCAATAATCAGTGACAGAGGCACTCACTTTTTTAATCGACCCTTTGCAAAGTTGTTGGAGAAGTATGATGTATGCCACAAGGTGGCCACCCCATATCATCCACAAACAAGCGGGCAAGTGGAAGTCTCGAATAGAAAAATAAAGAGTATGCTGACTAAAATTGTGAATGCAACTAGAACAGATTGGGTGAGGAAGATAAATGATGCACTTTGGGCGCATCGAACCTCTTTCAAAACTCCAATTGGCATGTCGCCATACTAGTTGGTGTTTGGGAAGGCGTGTCATTTACCCATAGAGTTGGAATATATAGCTTGGTGGGCGTTGATACAGTTGAATCTTGATAGTGAAGCGATAAGAACAAGTAGAGTAACGGAATTGCACGAGCTTGATGAGTTAAATATCATGCTTTTTAGAGCACAAGATTTTACAAGAAGAGAATGAAAATGATACATGATAGGAATATTATTGAGCATAATTTTAAACTTAGAGATACAGTATTGCTATGCTACTTACATCTGAGTTCGTTTCCGAGAAAATTGAAATCACGAAGGTCAGGGCCTTTTTGTGTGGTTGAAATTCACCCCACAGGTGCTGTAGAGATTGTTGCGAGTAATGACTCTCGCGCGTTTAAAGTCAATGGGCATAGATTGAAACATTATGTGTTCATAGAGGAAGTAAAGGAAGTGTCAGTGACCTATTTGATCGAACCTCCAAAGTTGAGCGTACTTTAAATGTACTTATCTACGTCTTGCCGGGACGTTAAATCAGACATTTCTTGGGAGGCAACCCATTGATTTGTTGTATTCATCATGCCTCGACATTAACTAAGGTGCTTGTTGGGAGGCAACCCAATGAGTAACGAGATTTAGGTAGTTAGAATTTGTATTTTTATTGTGTAAGTACTAACAAGTGCAGGCGAGCTTGGGCGAGTGATGAGTCCAACAAGTATGGAAAGGACCGTGTAAAATTGAGAAATGCTGAAGCCCAGGTGCGCGGCCGGCGGTTGGACCACAACTGAACCATAGTGGAACCGCGCAAATCAACAACCTTTCTGCCTCAAGACTGCCGCATCGTGTGCGGCCGCGGTAAGACCATGCAAAACGCCATGTGTTCTATCTCAGGTGCACGGCCGCGCTTAGACCGCAGACCGACTGCACGCGGACTGCCGTAGTTAGAGCAATATTTTTATTTTATTTATTTGTTTTTTATTTTCTTTGTATTTCTAATTACTAATAACCTCCCCCCCTCCCCAAAAAAACCGGATATCCCCTACCCCATATCTCTTCACTCCCCTTCACGATCCAAAACCCCCCAAAACCGTCCCTTACAAATCAAAACACCCACTCCATTAATCTCTCACACAAGATCTCAACCTTATATCAACCCACTCTACCCTTTTAAATTCCTCAACTCCTATAACTTACTTACAAATCCATATTGCTTTATTAGTTCTATAGCTGTTTTTTGTCTTCTTTTGTAGTAGATTTTTTTTGTTTTTTCAGCTTTTGCTCTAGTTACCCTAGTGGGTTGCTGAGGTTGTAGTAGATACATCTCTTGACGGGCATAGTTGACATTGGGTTCTTTGTGGGTGAGTATGATGTATCACTTTGGCAATTGGGGATTCCGGTGAACCACGCACATAAAGTGTTTGATAAAATGCCTCAGTGAGTTTTAACTGTAAATTGTGACCAACTGTGCAGGTGAAGTCTAAGTAACCGCCTTTGCTTCACATCTCTTATGTTTTACTGCTGATGTTATTTATTTTAGGTATTATGACGCCCTCCAAGAAATGCCGAACCATTGGTGCTTCCTCCAGCGGCCAAGCTGGATCTTCCGAAGCATGAGCATCCACTCCTGCTCATCAATATGATAGTTCCAGGTTCCTCTCCATTGCAACTCAGGACCATTTTGGTGATATTACATCTAAGAAGCCCATACCATAGAGGGGCATTGATATAGGGTCTCTCCAATACGACTTCCCAACATGTACAATAAATTGGTCCGACATAGGCTGGATATTTTCTTTGAAGACCCGGATGAAGCTAATTTAATGGTTGTGTGAGAATTTTACGCGAATCTTACAAAATATGTGAACGGTGTGTGCATAGTGCGCAAGAAGAATGTGTATGCCTCTATTGAGGACATTCGGAGAGTATACCGACTGCCCACACCTGGGGCAGAGGACTAATATGAAGCCCATGGCAGACGATTCACCACGTGGGATTTGTTCTTTGAAATAATATGTGTGCCCGAAAAGGAAGTTGTGTGTATTCTACCTGGGAAGAAGTTTCATTCGCCGGCACTAAACTTTGAAGGGAAGTGTTGGTTTTATGTCATCAATAGCCGTCTTCTCCCGTCTTCCAACACCACTGAACTGAATGGTCCTCGAGCTGCATTGATTTGGTGTTTCATTAAGGGCCGTAATTTTGACATGGCCATGATTATTCATAAAGAGATGATCATTTGTTGTCCGATGAGATAGTATGGTTTCCTGTTCCCTTCCCTAGTCATTAGATTATGCCAGTCAGCACGGGTGCCAGAAAAACTTGAGTGTGGATTAAAAAATGAAGAAAGAAGCAAAGTTTCGGACAGATAAAGTGGCTATTCGTAAAGACCTTGTGGCTCATCGAGGTGCTAATAGTGATGGCTCTGGTACACCTGAGGAGGGAAATGATGAGCATGATGCAGTACGAGTTGAGTCGCCCACCCATGAGCATGTTGCGGAAGCCGTAGGACCGTCTAGGGTCGGTCGGGTTACACGGATAGCAGCCTTAGAGCAGGACATGGCAGGGTTGCATACACTGTCATAGACTTGGGGACTAGAGTTGATGCCTTGGCCACCCAAAATGCTAAATCATAGAACAAAATCATGGGATGGCTGCATGCGCTGGGAAGGGTGTGTCACTTAGACCCCAGAACTGTCCTGATCAAGACTGGTCTTCTAGGGAAGTTCCTTTACCTCGCATTACTTTCTAGTTTATGACATGAGGACATGACATATTTTTAAGTGTGGGTTGGGGGCTACTTCGTTTGTATGTTGTATATATATATATATATATATATATATATATATATATATATATATATATATATATATGTGTGTGATATGT
>MU773296.1:366758-389225 GCA_026770625.1 Nicotiana glauca
GGGGGGGGGGTACCTAACCTCAACTGTAATTTAAAAACTTCAAAACTTAAAACAACGCCTTTCCGTTCTTCAGGGGGGAACCTGACCTCAACTATGATTTAAAAACTTTAATTAAAATTTAAAAGATAACACCTTTCTGTTCTTCAGGGGGCACCTGACTGCTGAACTATAATTTAAAAAACTTCAATTAAAACTTAAGAAAAAGACAACGCCTTTCCGTTCTTCAGAGGGGAACCTGACCTCAACTATAATTTAAAGACTTCAATTAAAAACAAAGCCTTTCTGTTCTTCAGGGGGGGGCACCTGACTTCAATTATAATTTTAAAAACTTTAATTAAAATTTAAAAGACAACGCCTTTCCGTTCTTCGGGGGGAGGGGGGGCACCTGACTTCAACAATAACTTAAAAATAAAATGCCATTCCGTTTTTCTGGCGGGCACCTGACTGCTGAACTATAATTTAAAGGAAAACACCATTCTGTTCTTCAGGCGGGCACCTGACTTCAACAACTTAAAATGATAATGCCTCCATTCTCCAGGCGGGCTCCTGACCTCAACTATGATTTAAAAACTTTAACTAAAATTTAAGAAACAACACCTTTCCATTCTTCAGGGGGGCACCCGACCTCAACTATAAAAAGGTAACGCCTCCGTTCTACGGGCAGGCTCCCGACGTCAGCAACTTACCTTATCTGCATCCTGCTACTGTTGTCCTTTCTTTGCCTTGTAAACCATTTCCTTCGACTGGAAGTACCTTCAGAACCGCTTCCTTCAAAAACAAAACTTGTGTTGTCTTCCCTAGAAATTGTTGGGGAATTAATTACTTACCTGCTGGGGATAATACTGCTGGAGGAATCTCTCTTCTTCCCCTTCTTCTTCTTCTTCTTTTTTTTTTCTTTTTTTTTTCAAAACTACTCTCTTCAAAACTTTTATTTTCTCTCAACACAGCTAGGGATAAAAGTGTTATCATTTGGAGATAACGTTGTTGAGGATAACTCTGTTGGGGGAATTTTATTCCTTCAAAATCGCTGCTTCACTCTTCTGGAAGCTGCTGGGGGTGACACTGGCTTTTGCTCTTTCTGAACACCCGTTTAGTCCCTTTGTTCTGTCCACTGAGGGTACAACTCCTTTCATTAAAATTTGTTATTTTCTTTCTTTCAACACCGCTGGGGATAATACTGGTTCAAAGACCACTTCCCTTAAAACTCGTGTTATCTTTCTTCTTCTCCAAGTGGATACCTGACTTCTAGAAAATTTTCCAAATGAAAGGAAATTTTTTTGCCCCAGTTTGATAATCTTCCTCGCGGCATGCCTTTTCATCAATGCCATTTTCTTTTTCCTGTTTTAAATCAAAGAATTTTTTTAGTTTAAAATGCGATGGTTGGTTGTGATGCTCCTGCGGGGATGGTTCTCCTTCTCTCCTTCCCTGCTCTGCGTTTCATTACACTTTCAAAACTTGCTGGGGAGGATGTTATTTGCTGGTCCTAGCATGACTTGCTCTGCCTTGCATCGTCTTTCCTACCTTCTTGACGACTCCTTATTCACAAGCCTTTCACCGTTATTTCCAGTCTTCTTATTGGAATCCCCATATTCATATGACAGTGACTTTGCTTGAGGGTCTTGCATGTTTTACGGATGAACTACTTTCTTCGTTCAATCGTGTCACTGAAAATACCTTTTCTGCTGGGGATATCCTTCTTGACACTGGTCAATCCCTTTGCCAATCTCCTCTTGCTGGGGAATGTCCTTCTTGACACTGGCCTTGCGCTTGTTCTGACTTATGTCGCTTGGATGTTCTAATCAGATCTCGTCTTGCATAATTGGAAAGCTGATGGCAGGTTTTGAAGTAATTTCTCACTTGTTCAGACCAAACAGACTCTACTGGGGAATTTTTTTTTTTTTTACAAAAGGAGAAAGATAAAAAGGAACAGAATAAAAGACGAAGGAAAGAGATGATTTTCTAACAAGAGAAACTATAAAATAAAAACCTATCAAACGCGGATACCGACTCTAATGGTCATGACATGCACATATGGCCTATCCTCCATCGTCAATCGTCTTTCAAGATCTTCGTTTGGTGATTCCCCATCTGATACTCACCCTTATTTGACTTGTAGTGCCCGAAGGTTTTCACTATCAAGCCTCTATCATTTTGGTTTTTCTCTTAGTTTCCATCGCCTTATAGTGCCCGTGAAGGTTTTTACCGACAAGACTCTCTCATTTGTATTACCTTTTCAGCTGGGGATTGAGGTGTTACCGCTAAGACTTTCTCATATTTCTTTTCTGATGGGGCTTAGTTTCTTTTCTGCTAAGGATCAGAATGTTATACTCGCCGATAAGACTCTCTCATCAGAAGGTCTTTCTTTGGACCGTAATGTGGAATTTGGATAGGGTTAGAAAGAAAGGGTACTTGAAGGCTCAAAAACAAAATAATTTGGGTTCAAAATTTACAACCTTCGTAATTGGATTATTTTATAATAAACGCAATTTTTTTCCCCTATTTCTTGCTTGGGGATTTTGATTGATTTTTTCTTTTTTCAAAACTATGACCGAGCCGTGAAGCGCCTACGTATCCTCTTTGAGAAATCAGGTCAAACGTAGTTCCCAACTGATTTCCTTTTCATTTTTCTTTTTCTTTAACTCTTTCTTTTCTTTTTGTTGTTTTTGTTGTTTTCTCTTTTTTTCTGTTTCTTTTCTTTATCTTCCACGTTTGTGTTTCTACCCTGTGCTATCGATTCCGAATGAGGGGTATGAAAGAAATCAAATAAGGCTCAAAGGGTTAACGAAGGATAAGGTGTTTGGATAACAGAAAAAAATGCCTCCGTCATTCCAATCTTCAAAACATGTCAAGTGCAAACAACACGATTAACATTCGCCATATTTTTAAAGCGCTGTTGGGCAACATTCTCATTTTCATTACCACGAACGACCCCCATGTCAACATGGCCAACTTGCCTTTAACGGTTCTTTTTTACTTGCCCCAGTTTCAGATGACTTGGGCTTCAAATAATCTCAAACCGTTCTTATTTCCTTTAAATGCCCCGATCACCTCCTAATGGTTTCATGATTAACTTTTAAGATTAGGCCCAAAACCGTGCGCACATGTCATGTCACTAGAATCGGTGTTGCACAAAAGCAAAATAAAAGGGTAAAGAAAAAATAAACAAAAGAAGAAGACTTGAGGTAACAAAAGACCGGAATTTGAATTAGACAAACGGTGAAATTGTTTAAAAAACAAAACAAATAGTTACAACCCTAAAACAAACCTAAGACAAACCGCTGTGACAAAAATGAGAAGATAAGAGGGTTTGATACAAGACAATATCCAGATTACAACCCTGAAATAATCTGGACAACAGAAATGACACCAAAATAAGCCACCAACTCCACTCTGGTTGACAAAAAAATGGAGAGTATTCCCAATTACCAAGCACGACATCTTAGCCACTGAGCTTCGCATCAATATTACCAAGGCCGCTATCTGCTTCAACATTTTCAGCTTTAGTCCATACATCCCCAAGAGGATTCACGTGCTCCCTGTCACCAGGCGTCATCCCCACAAAATGTGTATCATGACGTGCAGATAAAGGATTCTGCGCGATATTCTGGGTGTCACTATCTTGGATCTCAATCAGGTTTTCCTGGATCTTGTGTTTCCGGCTCACCACAAACCAACCACCTCAATTTTCTCAAAAATTCAAAACAAAATATGTTAGAATGGACTCAGTCGGTCCTTATTATTAACAATATTTTTTGTGGACTCAGTCAGTCCTTATTATTATCAAAAATTTTTCTTTTTTCATTTCATTTTTTTTCTTTTCTATTTTTCAATTTTTTTTCATTTTTTTCCATCATTTTTTCATTTTTCATTTTTTTTGTTGTGGTAGAATCTTATTGAGATTGCCTACGTATCATGACCCCGCATGAATTAGACCTTGCGTAGTTCGGGCAAATTAAAGGTAAACAACAATGAAACATTTTTTGGAATTTTCAGTTTTCATAATAAAACACACTTTGATTACAATGATTAAAAAACTGACAAACTTAGAGTGAACTAACAGGCTCTGGTGAAAGACGAGATACATACTTGAACATTAAACAACCCGCATACTCTAATAAAAAAAATACAAAAAAAAACAGACTGACAGATTCCTTCCCTATATGCTAATTTTAACCAAATGGCTATTTTTGCAAACGTGGCCCCTACTCAATTTCACATGAATTTTGAGGCCTAGAAGGATTATTTTACAAACTTGTTTGTTCTTTTACGAAAATAGCCTTTCGACAACTGAAAGATATTTTAAGGCTATTTCGGCAAGAACGGTTTAATACACTGTCGAAGCTGGCTCGGCTTGTTTTAACCAAAATTCCAAATGGTATTCACTTGCCCACTAACTCTTTTTTTCTTTTTTCTTTCAAATTAAAAATAAAAGACCTGGTTTTGCAAACACGATCTTTCAGCACCTCGGGAATGAAGATTTTAAGGTTGTGTCGGCTAACCAGTCAAAAATCTTAAATTGACCAAGGGTGGCTGTTTATGCAAAGTCAGCCTTCCGGCGTCCCTTTCGGGAACATTCGGCTATTTTTGATAAAACGGCATTACCCGACTTACTTAAGACTCCTTTTTTCTTGTTTTTTTCAAAATAAAACCCGATATTGCAAACACGGCCTTTCAGCACCTCGGGGACGAAGATTTTAAGGCTGTATGGGTCAACCAGCCAATATCTAAAAAATGACCCAAAGGTGGCTGTTTATGCAAAGTTAGCCTTCCGGCGTGCCTTTCGAAAACATTCGGCTATTTTTGACAAACGGCATCACCTAATTTATTCAAGACTCTTTTTCTTATTTCTAAATTAAAATAAATGACCAGGTATTGTAAACACGACCTTTTAGCGCCTCGGGGACGAAGATTTTAAGGCTGTGAGGGTCAAAAATCAAAAAACCCAAAGCGGTCATTCATGCAAAGTTAGCCTTCCGGCGTTCCTTTCGGGAACATTCGGCTATATTTGATAAGGACGGCATCACCCGACTTACTTAAGACTCTTTTTTCTTGTTTTCCAAAATAAAACCCTATATTGCAAACACGGCCTTTCAGCGCCTCGGGGACGAAGATTCTAAGGCTGTGTGGGTCAACTGACCGAAAATCTAAAAAAATGACCAAAGGTGGCTGTTTATGCAAAGTCAACCTTCCGGCGTCCCTTTCGGGAACATTCGGCTATTTTTTACAAGAACGACATCACCTAATTTATTCAAGACTCTTTTTCTTGTTTTCTAAATTAAAATAAATGATCCGGTATTGCAAACACGGCCTTTTAGCGTCTCGGGGACGAAAATTTTAAGGTTATGAGGGTCAAAAATCAAAACCTGACCCAAAGCGGTCATTCATGCAAAGTTAGCCTTCCGGCGTTCCTTTCAGGAACATTCGGCTATATTTGATAAGGACGGCATCACCCGACTTATTTATAACAAAATTAGATTTTGACATTTTTTGGCTATTTTTTTTGCAAAAAGGGGAGGTTGGACCCGACGAGGGTTGCCTACGTATCTCACATCCGGTGAGAATCAAACCAGCGTAGTTCTGCCGATAGGATACGGGCGAGAACAACTAATTTAGAGAAACATATATTTTTGTGTTTTTTCTTGAAAATGGATGAAACATACAAAATCTTTTTGAATTTTCTTTTTCTTTTTTGGTTTTCAAAATGTGGCATGGAGGACATGGGGAATTCCAAGACTTCTTGAATTTCACAATTGTTCCCCATGTCTTTGATTAAAATAATATCAAGCTTATCTAAAAAAAACCGTGCGACCTTCTTATTTAACGAGATCAGCATGACCAGGCGTGCCATTTGTCCTTAATTATTATTGGTCCGCCAAATAACCCTTTTACCCTTGAATAAATGCAACATGTAGCACATAGGATGCATCAAGATGGTCTTTTCCTTTCAGGTCACCTGTCCTAGACGGACCCAACCCCTGTGTTGAGTCCCCTAAGTCAAATGCACATGATGCAAATAAACGTTCCTACTAGGGATCCGGCATGAAGTCAAGTTATTCTAGATCTCAAAACCTGGGTTTATTGTTCTAGACCTGGCTTATCCGAGAGGACAACTCGAGTCGAATGGGAGGCAACGTACCGGGGATACAGAAGCTCCGCCGGCTTAGCAACTTATCCGAACCTCGTTCTTAAATGGAAGTAGACTCTATACAGAAAAGAAGTTACACGAAGTGCACTCTTTTTCATGATCTAGAAGACTCAGAAAGGAGATGGGTTTCGGCACAGTTTATATACAGTTCACAAAATATCAAAGCGGTAATAGCAACACTTAGCACATTAGGCCCAAACATGTAACAAAATCAGATAATATACAAGCCAAATACAACAAAAATACTAAGCTCGAATTCTAAACCCTGAACAAAAAGTTCAGGGTTTTAGATCCCCAGCAGAGTCGCCAGAGCTGTCACATCTCCTTTTGGCCCTACCCGTAAAGGATGTTGTAAAGGGAGTTTTTCCAATTAAAGGACAATCAAAACGGGATTCGTTTATTAATAGATTCAGAGTCGTCACCTGGGAGATTTATGGTGTCCCAAGTCACCGGTTGAATCCCGAAACGAGGAAAGGTTTGACTCTATTTAGTAGTCCGCGAACCAGAAATCCGGATAAGGAATTCTGTTAACCCGAGAGAAGGTGTTAGGCATTCGCGAGTTTCGTGGTTCTAGAACGGTCGCTCAACTATCATATTTGTCTTATTTATCTGATTTATAACATGCTTTAGCTTACATGCAAATTTTAAACTTTAGCCGCTTTTAATTATTTTTAAGGAATTGAACGTCGTTTAAAATATGTTTTTGGATCACGTCACATGAAATGCACGCGGATCCTCGACACATTTTATTCAACGTTTTGGGATTTGGATTTGGGTCGCATGAAATACACACCCGAATTTAGGAAGGTAAAATTATTAAAGACGCGCCTAAAGAGACTAACGCCTTATTATTTTTGTGGAAAGCCGTGAAATTCGCTAAACAGCCCATCCCGTAAGCTAAGTATTTTAATATATATATTTATTGAGGGCCCTGCAGTTTATGTGTTTTATTTGGGCAAGGCTCATCTTGTTATTATTTAAAAAGGGCAAACCTAAAAGCAACTATGATTCTCTACTTTATTTGTCTCTAAAAAAGAAATCCTAATTTATTCACTGTTTAAGAACTGTTTAACAATTGCAAAGAAAAGCCATATTCTCCGATTCGAGTTTAATGAAAGAGTGATCATTAGCATCCTGGTTTTACGACTCAGATTACTTATTTAGTTACTAGAAGTCGATCGGGATAACACAAAACAAGCACGATTATTTTTAGGTTTATTCGAGCCAAGATCACTAAATGGAATTACTGAACTTGCTATTGAAATGGAAAACACGATTATTATATGGATCTAACTTATGCTACCTTAAATTATTAACATGGAAATGATGAGCTCAAACTCCAATTTTACTGCCCGGTTTGACCAAGTTTTTTTTTACGTGCATGTTTCATTACACAGAAGGAACATCATTGAGACTACATTGCGCTAAGAAGTATTAATTCACATATCCTATACAGATTGATAATTCAATATCTAGAACCGGGTTATTTACTTAAGGAAAACTTAGACTACACATGAAAGCTTCAAATAATTGTAACTGCTTTATATTTCACAACCAAAAGAAAATGAGACAAGTTTTTAAAGACCAATTCCCTCAGCACATAAACTGAACAACCGACACCTAAAAACAACCCAATCATAGTCCAGTCTCGGTCCAATTATATGGTTGTATACAAATTGGAGCTAAACTACATTGAGTTATTGTGTCTAAACTATTTAGGCATCAGTACATGTATTCCGAATATATAAGGTTCAAAAGGTAAGTATTTTCCATTTGTATTCCCACTTCAAATCAGCACCATTAAATCAGGAAAGAAAACAAATACCTGAAAATTTGTGAGCAATAAGAAGAGAAAAAGGGGTCAGCAAGAGCAGGTAACACAACACCCAACAGCGACAACAATGAGATAACTCAAAATAGCCAATACAGTACCAAAAGACCAAAATGCAACCCAGGAATATTTTCAAGCCAGACAAAAACCAGAATACTCCCATTTAAACAGCCCAAATGAGCTCAAATGACCTCAGAAATGAACCCCGAAAATCCACAGAATCACAGCAAACAGAAGCTGAACTCAAAAATGCCATTTGATGATTTAAACTGAAGTTCTTTTCAAAGTCCAATGGAATAGTAGGTTTTTTACAGTTCATATCCCAGCATCTTTCAAGTGTTCTTCAAGTTCTAAAAGAAAAGCAACTCTCAGAATCTATTTGAACTCTCCAGAATTGACAACCCTCCAAAAAAAACCCGTCCCTTAAACCGATTGTCTCCCCCTCTATTTATACCACAAAACAGACCCCTTGGGATACTTCAAAACCATTAGAAAAACAAAACTTGCCCATGACTGCCCAACCCACTACTATGTGTCTTGTCCCATTTTTAATTCAATTGTTATGGGCATATTATATTATTCAATTTCCCTTAACCCTTACCCATTATGTCTTGTTCCCCACTTTTATTAAACAATACATTAGTTTTAATGTTATATTAATTTAGTGGACAGAACACTCAATTTAAACAATCCTGCATATTATCTATTCCCAAACTACCCCCAAACCCCTGTGATTTACTGAAATCACTGTCCTAGACCAAACACTTTCAATTTGTACCTTGTCAGCTATAACCAAATCACCTCAATAAGAAATTGTCACGACCCAAACCCGGTCGTGATGGCGCCAAACAAAATTGCTAGGCAAGCCCGACCCTTTACACTCTCCACCCGAGCATGAAGCTCAAAACCAATTAATCAATTATCATTAACAGTAGTGAAGCTAAAAGTTTTAACTGATAGAGTAAACAAGCCAAATATCCAGATAATACTGAGAAATCTCCCAAAGACCTGGGGGTGATGAGTCTAGAGCCTCTACCAAATACAGAGTAACAGGACTTCAGTAATACCAATGTTTCAAACTGCGAAAAAATATAAAGGGATAGAGGAGGAGTCGTGTCCTGCGGACGTCAGGCAGCTACCTCGACAACTCCGAACAAACTCTGAAATCAGCAAAAGCTTAGCTAAACTCCCGGGGTACCTGAGTCTGCACATGTGGTACAGGGAGTAAAGTGAGTACTTCCAACTCAGTGGTAATAGACATGTATAATGACCTGAAAGTAGGAATTCCCAATATACAACATTGTAAAGCTACAAACAGTACTCCTACACATTTAACAGTGTACAACAATGATTAATGACAGATAACACAGGCAAGTATAGATGTATGAATGCAATGCAATGCACATGACCGCTACGGCGCGTAGCGCGATCCATGGGTACCCGACGTTCACTGTGGGGGTTCAGACTCCGGAGGGGCTCCTACAGCCCAAGCGCAATATCATATCACACCGTTGTGGCATACAACCCGATCCACTATCAGTCCAGCTATATGCATGCAAGCCACACAACATAGTCAAACTTACCATTTTTATTTCCAATTATCAGAAATTATAATTAGGTGTTTAAAACCATAGAATTTTACTAGCCATTTTGAGACGATATTTAACTCAGGACTGATATCATGAAAACATGTTATACATCATGGAAACAGTGATAATAATCCCTACGGGATCCAAATAATCGGCATATAGCCCAAATATATCCATAACCATCCAAGTAGGAGGTTTACCAGCTAATTTCTAGCCAATGATATAGTACAACATCACTCGGTCGGACTAGGCCACAGTCCTCAATCACAATCGACCCCGCACTCACCGTAGAGTACGTGTCTCGCCTCAATATAGCGTCACAATGTGATATACCAGGGTTTCAAACCCTCAGGTCATCATCTACACCTATTACTCACCTCAAGCCGGCCACACGACTAGTCCGCTATGCCTTTTCCTCTTGAATTAACCTCTTCACGCATCGAATCTACTCAAAACCATAAGGAATACATTATAATATGCTAATGGGACATAACCCAATCGAAAGAACTCGAAAAATACTCAAAAACACGAAATTGGCAAAACTCAAGCCCCGGGCCCACTTCTCGAAAAATTACGAAATTTACATCACCGGAATCCTCGTCTCACTACGATTCCGTACATATACAATTCATCAAAATCGGAGTTCAAATGGGCCATCAAATCCCAAATTTACATTCCAAAAACCGAGCCCTAATTTCATCAATTTTTACCCAAATTTCAGAGAATTAAAGGATGAACCTTCAATAAAATCATGTATTTAACTCATAAAACTTACCTCCAATCGATTTCCAGTCGAAACCCTCTTAATCCCTCGCCAAAAGCTCCCAAAATATCCAAAAATGGTGAAAGAAATGAGTTAGTTCGTGGATGAAATGTCCTTAAACATTCTGTCCAGCCCTGGAATTCCTTCATCGCGTTCGCGACACAAGCCAAGCGAACGCGATGCACAGTGAACCTCCCTCTACGTGAACGCGACCCATCCATCACGAACGCGATGACTTAAATGGACTGGGCTCCCAGGCCCTCTTGCGCAAATGCGGCACCTCCATCGCGAACGCGATGGTCCCTTTCCAGGCCTACGCGAACGCGATCAATTAAATCCCGTAGCTTCGCGAACGCGACTTTCCGTTCGCGAACACGAAGGCTAATTTTTCCAGGCCTCCAAATTACTCTACGCGTTCGAGTTATACCTCACGCAAACGCGATGCACAATGTTTCTGCAACACTTCAGCAGAAAATCTGCTAACTCCCAAAACCAAAAATAGTCCGTTTGATCACCCGAAATCACCCCGAGGCTAACCGAACCACCGAAAATCAATTCCGAGCCCTCTAACTCAAAAGTCAACATCCGGTTGACTTTTCCAAACTAATCCTTTATTAAAGAGACTAATTGTCCCATTTCCTACCAAACTCGATCCGAATTGACTCAAATTCACCAAGTACACATATTGAAACATGAATAAGCATATAACGGGGAAAACTGGATGGAATTATATGAGACGACGGGTTGGGTCGTCACATTCTCCCCAACTAAAACAGACGCTCGTCCTCGATCGAGTCAAGAAACATACTTGGAGTCTCAAACAAGTGAGGATATCTGCTCCGCATCTCCCGCTCGGTCTCCCAATTAGCCTCCTCCACGGGCCGACCTCTCCACTGCACCTTCACTGACGCTATATCCTTAGACCTCAATCTCCGAACCTGTCGACCCAAAATAGCTACAGGATCCTCATCATAAGTCAAGTTATCATCTAACTGAACTGTACTGAAGTCCAACACATGAGATGGGTCTTCAACGTACTTCCGGAGTATAGACATGTGAAATACCGGATGAACTCCCGATAGGCTGGGTGGCAAAGCAAGCATATAGGCCAACTCTCCAATCCTCCTGAGTACCTCAAAAGGACCAATGAACCTCGGATTCAGCTTCCCTTTCTTTCCAAATCTCATGACGCCCTTCATAGGCGATACCTTCAGCAAGACCTTCTCGCCCACCAAATAAGATACATCTCAGACCTTCCGGTCCGCATAACTCTTCTGACGCGACTGAGCTGGGCGAAGTCTCTCCTGAATCACCTTCACCTTATCTAAGGCATTCTGGACCAACTTTGTTCTCAATAGCCTAGCCTCACCGAGCTCAAACCAACCAACCGGAGATCTACACTGTCTCCCATATAAAGCCTCATATGGCGCCATCTGAATGCTGGATTGGTAGCTGTCGTTGTACGCAAACTCTGCAAGAGGCAAGTAATCATCCCAAGAGCCTCCAAATTCAATAACACAGGCACGCAACATGTCCTCCTATATCTGAATGGTACGCTCGGACTGCCCGTCCGTCTAAGGATGAAATGTTGTGCTCAACTCCACCTGTGAACCCAACTCTCGCTGAAATGTTCTCCAGAACTGGGAAGTAAACTAAGTACCTCTATCCGATATAATAGAAACTGGGACCCCATGAAATCTCACAATCTCTCGGATAAAAATCTCTACTAACCACTCCGAAGAATAGGTAGTGCATACAGGAATGAAGTGCGCGGACTTGGTCAGCCTATCCATTATCACCCAAACTGAATCAAACTTTCTCGCTGTCCGAGGGAGACCATTCACGAAGTCCATAGTAATCCTCTCCCATTTCCACTCGGGAATATCTATACGCTGAAACACACCACCGGGCCTCTGATGCTCATACTTGACCTGCTGACAGTTGAGACACCGAGCTACATGACTCACAATATCCTTTTTCATTCTTCTCCACCAGTAATGCTGTCTTAAATCCTGATACATCTTTGCGGCACCTGGATGAATAGAATATCGCGAGCTGTGGGCCTCCTCCAATATCAACTCCCGAAGCCCGTCCACATTGGGCACGCAAATCCGGCCCTGCATCCTCAACACACCATCACTGTCAATAGTCACATCCCTGGCATTATCATGCTAAACTCTGTCCTTAAGGACAAGCAAATGTGGATCATCATACTGGCTCTCTCGAATGCGGTCATATAAGGAGGACCGAGAAACCACACAAGCCAATACCCGACTCGGCTCTGAGATATCCAATCTCACCATCTGATTGGCCAACGCCTGAACATCAACTGTAAAGGGTCTCTCCCAAACTGGGATATATGCCAAGCTACCCATACTAACCACCTTTCGACTCAAAGAATCGGCCACTACATTGGCCTTCCCCGGATGATATAAAATGGTAATATCATAATCCTTGAGCAACTCAAGCTACCTTCGCTGCCTCAAATTTAGATCCTTCTGTTTGAACAAGTGCTAAAGACTATGATGATCAGTATATACCTCACAGGACACGCCATATAAATACAAATCTTCAAAGCATGAACTATGGCAGCCAACTCCAAATCATGAATAAGGTAGTTCTTCTCATGAGGCTTCAACTGACGAGAAGCATAAGCAATAACTCTACCCTCCTGCATCAATACACAACCAATCCCAACTCTCGAAGCATCACAATACACGGTGTAAGAACCTGAAGCTGAAGGCAAGACTAAAACTGGAGCTGTGGTTAAAGCTGTCTTGAGCTTCTGAAAGCTCTCCTCGCACTCATCCAACCATACGAATGGTGCGCCCTTCTGTGTCAACTTGGTCAAGGATGAAGCAATAGATGAAAATCCCTGGACAAATCGGCGATAATACCCTGCCAAACCTAGAAAACTCCGGATCTCTGTAGCTAAACACGGTCTAGGCCAACTCTGCACCGCCTCTATCTTCCTTGGGTCAACCTGAATACCATCACTAGACACCACGTGTCCCAGAAAAGCCACGGACCCAAGCCAGAACTCATACTTGGAGAACTTTGCATAAAGCTTTTCCTCCCTCAATCTCCGCAATACTACTCTCAAATGCTGCGCATGCTCCTCCTGGCTGCGCGAGTATACCAAGATGTCATCAATAAACACAATCACAAAGGAATCCAGATACGGCCAGAACACACTGTTCATCAATTGCATTAACGCGGCTGGGGCATTAGTTACCCCAAAAAACATAACTAGAAACTTATAATGCCCATATCTCGTCCTGAAAGATGTCTTCATAATATCAGAATCCCTAATCTTCAGTTGGTGATAACCTGAACGAAGATCAATCTTCGAGAATACCCTTGCTCCCTGGAGCTGATCAAACAAATCATCAATGCGCGGTAGATGATACTTGTTCTTCACTGTTACCTTGTTCAGCTGCCTGTAATCAATACATATCCACATTGAGCCATCTTTCTTCTTAATAAACAAGACCGGTGCACCCCATGGTGACACACTCGGGCGAATGAACGCCTTATCTAAGAGTTCCTGAAGCTGCTCCTTCAATTTCTTTAACTCAGCTGGTGCCGTACGATAGGGAGGAATGGAGATGGGCTGAGTACCCGGCACCAGATCGATACCAAAATCAATATCCTTGTCCGGTGGCATGCCCGACAGGTCTGCTGGAAACACATCTGGGAAATCCCGCACAATTGGAACAGAATCAATACTAGGAGTCTCAGCTCCAACATCTCTCACAAATGCTAAATATGATAAACATCCCTTCCCAACCATCCGCTGGGCCTTTAAGAAAGAAATCACCCTGCTGGGAACATAATCAGTCGAACCGCGCCACTCAATCCTCGGAACACCCGGAATGGCCAACGTAACTATCTTGGCATGACAGTCCAGAATAGCATGGTACGGAGATAGCCAATCCATACCCAGAATCACATCAAAGTCTACCATGCCCAACAACAACAAATCAACTCAGGTCTCCAGACCCCTAATAGTAACAAGACAAGATCGACATACGTGATCCACAATAATAGTATCACCTACCGCGGTAGATACATACACAGGCAAGGAAAGACAACTACGGGTCGTACCCAAATGATGGGCAAAATATGAGGACACATAGGAGTATGTAGATCCGGGATCAAACAAAACAGAAGCATCCCTGTGGCAAACTGAGATAATACCTGTGATAATAGCGTCTGATGCAACAGCGTCCCTCCTGTCTGGGATAGCATAGAACCGAGCCTGACCACCACTAGATCAATCTCCACCCCTAGAGCGACCCCCAGTTGTCTGACCCTCACCCCTACCTGACTGGGATGGTGCTGAAGTAGATGGAGCAGAAGAGGAGGGCTGATCCCTCTGCTGAGACGGACCGCTACGAAACTAAGGACACTGTCTCCTCAGGTGGCCAAATTCACCACACTCATAACATCTACCCGGCGCTGGATAAGGGAACTGATGGGAACCCCTCGCTGCAGATGAACCCTGAACTGAAGAGGCATGTGTAGAACTCTGAGCTGGAAGGGCACTGAGTGAAGACTGGCCCTGCTGATATCCCTGACGGCCACATCCGGAAGAAGCCCCACTGTACTCTGGGCGACCTGTCCGATGAGGCCTGAAAAAACGACCTCTGCCCTGCTGGAATTGGCCCCTAGATGGAGCACCACTGTAGCTACCTGAAACTCGAGGCCTCTTAGCCTCCCTCTCATCACGCTCCCGGCGACGATCTGTCTCAATCTGGCGAGCCATATCAACTACCTCTTCAAATGAAGTTGCTACCACCCTCTCCCTAGTCATCAAAATGCGAGTCGAATAGTTGAGGCCATCCACAAACCTCCTGATCCTCTCCCGATCTGTCGGGATCATCCATGTAGCATGTCTAGCCAACTGCGTGTACCTCATCTCATACTGGGTCACTGTCATATCACCCTGTATCAACCACTCAAACTGTCGGCGCAGCTCCTCTCTGCGAGACTGCGGCACATACTTCTCCAAAAAGAGAGTGGAGAACTGCTGCCAAGTAAAGGGTACTGCTCCTGTAGTCCTACGCCTCTCGAACTCCTCCCACCATGTAAATGCTGGACCTGGGAACTGGAAGGTGGTAAAAGACACTCCACTCGACTCTAAGATCCCTGTAGTGCGAAGCATCCGCTGACACTTGTCAAGAAATCCCTGGGCATCCACGCCCTCAGTACCACTGACTGTCGGAGGCTGAAGTCTACCAAACCTCTCTAACCGACACTGCTCATCGTCTGGCATCACTAGAACTACATACCCTGGAGCTGGTGCGGCTGGCGCAACTGGAGCAACCGGAACAACTGGCTGAGCTGGGGCTACCTCTGGTGTCTGTAATCCCTGCACGACTCCCTCGAGTGTGCGAGCTGCGGGAGTCAGATGACCACCCCCGGTCTAAGAAGTAGCTGCGGTAGTAGAGGCTGAAACTGCCTGAGCTAGACCAGTGCAAACAGATAAGATCTGAGCTAAAGCCTCCTGAAGGCCAGGAATCATAATAGGCACTACTGGTGCCTGAACAGGTGTTGCTGGGGCATCAATAGCTGGAGGCTGGTCCTGAATAGGGGCAACTAGTGGGTCAACTGGTACTGCCCTTGCTGCCCTACCTCGACCACGACCACGACCGCGTCCACGGCCTCTAACAGGTGGCACTGGTGGTCGTCCGCCACGTTTGGTAGCACGAGTTCTCGCCATCTGCGAGAGAATAGAATACAAAAATTTAGTTCTCGAAACAACAAAGCCGCACGACAAGACTTCAAGAATATGAAGTATTTCCTAAAGGTTCTGCAGCCTCTCGAGGATAAATACAGATGTCTCCGTACCGATCCGCGAGACTCTACTAACCGGCTCATGACTCATGAATCCTACTAACCTAGGCTCTGATACCAACTTGTCACGACCCAAACCCGGTCGTGATGGCGCCAAACACAATTGCTAGGCAAGCCCGACCATTTACACTCTCAACCCGAGCATGAAGCTCAAAACCAATTAATCAATTATCATTAACAGTAGTGAAGCTAAAAGTTTTAATTGATAGAGTAAACAAGCCAAATATACAGATAATACTTAGAAATCTCCCAAAGACCTAGGGGTCATGAGTCTAGAGCCTCTACCAAATACAGAGTAACATGACTTCAATAATACCAATGTTTCAAACTGCAGAAAAATATAAAGGGATAGAGGAGGAGTCGTGTCCTGCGAACGTCAGGCAGCTACCTCGACAACTCCGAACAAACTTTGAAATCAGCAAAAGCTCAGCTAAACTCCCGGGGTACCTGAGTCTGCACACGTGGTACAGGGAGTAAAGTGAGTACTTCCAACTCAGTGGAAATAGACATGTATAATGACTTCAAAGTAGGAATTCCCAATATACAACATTGTAAAGCTACAAACAGTACTCCTACACATTTAACATTGTACAACAACGATTAATGACAGATAACACAGGCAAGTATAGATGTATGAATGCAATGCAATGCACATGACCGCTACGGCACGTAGCCCGATCCATGGGTACCCGGCGCTCACTGTGGGGGTTCAGACTCCGGAGGGGCTCCTACAGCCCAAGCGCAATATCATATCATACCTCTGTAGCGTACAGCCCGATCTACTATCAGTCCAGCTATATGCATGCAAGCCACACAGCATAGTCAAACTTACCATTTTTATTTCCAATTATCAGAAATTATAATTAGGTGTTTAAAACTTTAGAATTTTACTAGCCATTTCGAGACGATATTTAACTCAGGACTGATGTCATGAAAACATGTTATACATCATGGAAACAGTGATAATAATCCCTACGGGATCCAAATAACCGGCATATAGCCCAAATATATCCATAACCATCCAAGTAGGAGGTTTACCAGCTAATTTCTAGCCAATGATATAGTACAACATCACTCGGTCGGACTAGGCCACATTCCTCAGTCACAATCGACCCCGCACTCACCGTAGAGTACGCGTCTCGCCTCAATATAGCATCACAGTGTGATATACCAGGGTTTCAAACCCTCAGGTCATCATCTACACCTGCTACTCACCTCAAGTCGACCACACGACTAGTCCGCTATGCCTTTTCCTCTTGAATTAACCTCTTCACGTGTCGAATCTGCTCAAAACCATAAGGAATACATTATATTATGCTAATGGGACTTAACCCAATCGAAAAAAGTCGAAAAGTACTCAAAAACACGAAATTGGCAAAACCCGAGCCCCGGGCCCACTTCTCGAAAAATTATGAAATTCACATCACCGGAATCTTCGTCTCGCCATGAGTCTGTACATATAAAATTCATCAAAATCGGAGTTCAAATGGGCCATCAAATCCCAAATTTACATTCCAAAAACCGAGCCCTAGTTTCTTCAGTTTTTACCCAAATTTCATAGAATTAAAGGATGAACCTTCAATAAAATCATGTATTTAACTCATAAAACTTACCTCCAATCGATTCACAGTCGAAACCCTCTTAATCCCTCGCTAAAAGCTCCCAAGATATTCAAAAATGGTGAAAGAAATGAGTTAGTTCGCGGATGAAATGTCCTTAAACATTCTGTCCAGCCCTGGAATTCCTTCATCGCGTTCGCGACACAAGCCACGCGAACGCGATGCACAACGAACCTCCCTCTACGCGAAAGCGACCCATCCATCGCGAACGCGATGACTTAAATGGACTGGCTCCCAGGCCCTCTTGCACGAACGCGGCACCTCCATCGCGAACGCGATGGTCCACTTCCCAGGCCTACGCGAACGCGATGCTCTTCACGCGAACGCGATCAACTAAATCCCATATCTTTGCGAACGCGACTTCCCCTTCGCAAACGCGAAGGCTAATTTTTCCAGGCCTCCAATTACTCTACGCATTCGCATTACACCTCACGCGAACGCGATGAACAAAGTTTCTGCAAGACTTCGGCAGAAAATCTGGTAACTCCCAAAACCAAAAATAGTCTGTTTGATCACCCGAAATCACCCCGAGGCTAACCGAACCACTGGAAATCAATTCCGAGCCCTCTAACTCACAAGTCAACATTCGGTTGACTTTTCCAAACTAATTCTTTATTAAAGAGACTAATTGTCCCATTTCCTACCAAACTCGATCCGAATTGACTCAAATTCACCAAGTACACATATTGAAACATGAATAAGCATATAACTGGGAACACGGGATGGAATTACATGAGACGACGGGTCAGGTCATCACAGAAATCCTACCAATTGACTAATTAAACACACGATATTAATCCCCACTCAATAACATTAGGATAACTCAGCAAAGTCAGGTTCAATATCAGAACAAACATAGGGATTCAATTCATGAAGCTCACATTAGGTCAAGTAGCATTAAAACAGAGTTGACAAACTCAGGAAACAAACTAACACGATTCTGACATAAACCAAAATGTATGAACACTGTAATATACTGAACCCAAACACATGAATTCATATGTAAAAATGGTAGACAATGGGGAGGAAAGAACCAAAGATAATTTGAAACAAAAGTATCAGTACGCAATTACTGAAATAATCACAGTTTGTACAAAACACATTGACACCGCCTAACTCGAATCAAAATAAAACAAAGGACAAAACCAGAATCCAGAGCGAAATGCAAAACATTTGATCCTAAAGAAAAGGGGTAGAAGATGTATTTACTGAACGAGACTAACAGAAGAATAAACTTAAAACAAAACTCGGAAGGAACATAAATTACTCGTCAAATTTGAGTGCATGACTCGGATTATTTGAATTCCCCTAATTTTTGGTCCATTTCGACCCTATTCGTGTGTTTTTAGCAAAAACACACGAATAGAATCCAAATAAACCTAATCCGTGGATGAGGACTCCATTTGCTTATTTTTGGATTTCCAGGGTCAGTCTCTGATCTAATACTCGAGACGTTCGAACAAGATTCGAGGGGAACTATTGATGGTTTAGGGACGAGGGAGGCCAGAGGGTCAACTGGTGTAAGTTTGGTAGCCATTGGAGGTGGCGCCGCCACTGGGGATTTTTAGGGCGGCTCTAGGGTTCTTGGTTTTGAGTTGAGATTAGACGAGACGGGATAAGATTTGAGGGACGAGGGTAAGGTATTTGGAATGGGAAGGTTGTTGGGGTTCAGTGGTGTAAAGATGGAGGCGACTGGCTCACCGGAACCGCCGTGAGGCGATTTCTGGTGGGCGGAGAGTGGTGGTGTAAGGCGGCGTCTGTTTGGGTCTCTGAAATTAGAGATGAGAGGAAGGGATTGGGATCTCTGATTTGGGGGGAGGGGGGGTTGATATATTGAAATTAGGCAATTAATTCGAGCCGTTGGATTATGCGAATCCAACGGATGTGATCAACTTCCTAAGGCGAAACGAGGTCGTTTGGTTTAGTAGGGGTACTGGGTCAGTCCGGTAAAAACGGGTCGGGGCTAAAAAGACGATCTCGATCGTTGGGTATGCGAGATCCAACGGTTCAGAAAGGATGTGACAGATACGACGTCGTTTGGACGTCGTATTGGAAGGTCGATTGGACCGGGTAACAGGCGTCGATTTGGGCCTGGTTTTGGTCAAATTTGTACGACCCGGTCCAGTTTTTTTTTCTATTTTCATCTCCTTAATTTCTAATTAATAAAACAAAAAATTCTAAATTAAATGATAAAATCAAAAATTAACTAAAATGCTAATTAACTCCTAATAATAATTATTCCACAAGATTAAATACCAATTAAAAGTAAGTTCACATAATTTGGACATTAAACGCCAAAAATGCAAAGTACATTATTTTTGTGAATTTTTTATTTTTGCAAAACAACAACTTACTTAATTAAACCAAAAAATGTAAAACTAAATTCTAAATATAAATGCAACATATTTTTTTTTCTATTAATTTAGACATATAAACATGAACGCACACAATAAAAGGAAAATAACACAAAATTCACAACAATTGCAAACGACACAAAACTATTTTATTTTGTATTTTTTAGGAGTAATTCTCATATAGGGCAAAAATCACGTGCTTACAGTCCATAATAGTTAAAATAGCATGGGCTAGTCACTTTTCGGACTGTTTATTCAAAAATAGCTAGCATATGTAAAGTTACTGAAAAATAACCACTATTTTACTGTAACAGGGAACGTCCGACATAATATACTGGAGATCGGTATGCCTGTGTATAAACTTCCAGCATGTTAACTCAAACACACGAAAAGTTCCAGCATACTATATTGGAGTGGATCACTTGTGTATGAACTTCCAGCATATTATATTGGACGGTATATTATATTGGAACTCCAATATATTATAATGGAGTATTTTCCGAATTTTGAATAGTGTTTTCGTTCAAATTTAACTTTACATGAAAAGTGGATCAATTTTAATTACTTTTGCAGTTGTGGCTATTTTTGAATGACCACTTGTAAATCTGGTTATTTTTTAATTTCTTCCCTCCATAATAGTTAGGATGTGATCCATTTCAAATCTTATACTTATTGTCACGACCCAAAATCCACTAAGGGTCGTGGTGGCGCCAGACACCGCTGTCAGGCCAGCCAATTAGATTACCGATTTAAAAATCCTTTTTAAATACATCAAATTCCAGAATTTTCCTTCCATTTTCACAAATAATAAAAAAAGGTTTTGCTTCAATTCAAATTAACAATAATAGTTAAATCAAACTTTTCGAAAACCATCCCAGAACCCGGTGTCACAAGTGCATGAGCGACTACTGATAATGAAATAAAATACAACTTCTATCCGGAATACAATGGACAGGAAATAAATAATCAAAGTACAGAAAGGAACTGCACTAGCTGCAGGTCACCTCGCAATTTGCAGCTCACCTAGTCCCTGAATCGCCCGTGTTCCTGCGCCCAGTAGGCCGCTAAAATGAAGTATACCTATGCAACAAAAATGCACAGAAGTGTAGTATGAGTACGTAATCAACGTGTACTCAGTGAGTGTCCTGCCTAATCCCGAAGGGGTAGAGACGAGATGGTCAACTTTGACACACTCTAATGGTCCAATGATCCTTTATCTTCATTACACATATAAATCCGTGGATTTATTCTTTATGGACATGGTTCTAATCAAATAGAGGGAACAAAAAAACACGTAGTTCTTTCTTAGGAAAAATTTCCCAAATTTCTCTTTAAAACATAATCTAAATATGTTTAAGCCATAAAAGGGCAACAATAACTTAATCAAGTTCAGGCGGCAACACAGGCATGCGCAAATCATACCGAGGTGACGGCCCGATCCAACAGAAATAAATGTGCACTTGCCGAGGGTCGACGGCGCGCCTATAGATGCATCTATTAATATGCCGAGGCGTTCGGTCCGTTCCAAAATAAACACACACAGACAGATAAACAGTCAGGAAGTCAACGTAGAGCAAATATCCAAGAAAGGTCAATTCTCTTTATTAATTTGAGAAAAACGAAGCTTAAGTCTTTTAGAAAATCC
This sequence comes from Nicotiana glauca, assembly GCA_026770625.1. Taxonomy (NCBI): domain Eukaryota; kingdom Viridiplantae; phylum Streptophyta; class Magnoliopsida; order Solanales; family Solanaceae; genus Nicotiana; species Nicotiana glauca. Next base: position 388,564 of record MU773296.1, read on the forward strand.
AATTATTAATTTAATGTGATTTGAGCAATCTAAGCAATCAAGGATTTCACAATTTAATCTACATATAACATGTTTTTGGGTCCTAAACTACCCGGACAATAGCATATAGTAGCTACGCACGGACTCTCGTCACCTCGTGCGCACGTAGCCCCTACAACTAGGAGCACATAATCAATTTAACTCACCTATGGGGTAATTTCCCCCTCACAGAATTAGAAAGGAGACTCACCTCGCTCCGAAGACTCGAAATCGGCATTCTACATCCTTCCGAAGGCTTGAACCAACGCACAACGCACCCAAACTAGCCAATTAACGACAATTAATGAGAATATACTCAAATACTTGTTAACAAATTCAGATTATACGAATTCCCAACTTCGCTTAGCGAAATGACCAAAATTCCCTCGGGCCCACGTGCCCGGAAATTTAAATTTTCTCAAAGGTAAAAGTTACCCATGACCTTAGGAATTCAAATATATGATTTTCTCCTAATCCCATACTCAAAATCGTGGCTAAAATCCAAGTTTATAATTTCCTAGGTTTTCAACCAAAACCTCAATATTTACTCTAATTTCCATGATTAATCTCATGCATAAACTTGTATTTAACATAAAACCAGTAGAAATTACTTACCCCATGCTTGATGATGAAAAGGACGCTCC
>MU773296.1:390125-403488 GCA_026770625.1 Nicotiana glauca
TTTCTTCTAAATTACTATCTTCCACAATAGGCGCCAAAACGCTCCCGGGTTATTCAAAACCCAATCCGGGCATACGCCCAAGTCCGAAATCATCATACGAACCTACTGGGACTTTTAGATCCCGATTCCGAGGTCGTTTACTAAAAATTCCAATCCTAGTTCATTCTTTCAACTTTAAGCTTCCGAAATGAGAATTCTCTTTCCAAATCAACTCCGAATTTCCCGAAATCAAATTCTGACCACGCGTACAAGTCATAATACCTGAAATAAAGCTGTTCATGGCCTCCGACTGCTGAACAGAGCGCTGGTACTCAAAACGATCAGTCGGGTCGTTACACTTATCAGTTGAATTAAAAATGAAAATTTACACTAATGGTAGCCTTTTATTTTTTAAATATAATTATCTTGTGTCTTTTGGCACATAAAATCATTTCATTCATCCCTTTAATTTGCTATAATATTTGCCTGTTAATTACTCTCCTTACATTTTTTTGGATTTGTGGTCATCTCCATTGGCACGTGTAAAACATTTTATTTATCCCTTTAATTTGAGTTGAGGTTCGATTGGAAACGGCCTCTCTGCCTTTTCGGGTAGGGGTAATGCCTGTGTACGTATTACCCTCCACAGATCCCACTTTGTAGGACTATACTGGGTAGTTGTTGTTGTGTATCATATATTTTTTTGATTTGTTGTCATGTCTATTGGCACATGTAAATGTTTCATCCATCCCTTTAATTTGTTGCAATATCTGCCCGTTAATTCCTTACCGCATATGTTTTGGATTTCTGGTCATATCCATTAGCACCTGCTCATCGTTTCATTCATCCCTTTATTTTGCTATAATATTTGCCTGTTATTAATTGATTGCCCGATATTTTTTTGATTTGTGGTCATATCTATTGACACATGTCATTGTTTCATTCATCAATATAATTTAATATAATATCCACATGTTATTAATCTCCCTATATTTTTTTGATTTGATATCGCCTCCATTGGTACATGTTCAACTCCCGAAGCCCATCCACATCGGGCACACAAATCCGGCCATGCATCCTCAACACCCTATCATCACCAATGGTCACATCTCTTGCCATCACTATGCTGAACTCTATCCCTAAGGACAAGCAAATGCTGATCATAATACTGGCGCTCTCTGATGCGATCATATAAAGAAGACCGAGAAACCACACAAGCCAATACCCGACTGGGCTCCGAAATATCTAACCTCATGAACCAATTGGCCAAGGCCTGAACATCAACTGCTAGAGGTCTCTCCCCAACTGGAATGTATGCTAAACTACCCATACTCACTGCCTTTTGGCTCAAAGCATCGGCCACCATATTGGCCTTTCCCGGATGATACAATATAGTGATATCATAATCCTTAAGCAACTCCAACCATCTCCACTGCCTCAAATTAAGATCATTTTGCTTGAACAAATGTTGAAGACTGTGATGATCAGTGAACACCTCAAAAGACACGCCATACAAGTAATGCCTCCAAATCTTCAATGCATGAACTATGGCAGCAACTCCAAATCATGAACGAGGTAGTTCTTCTCATGGGGCTTCAATTGACGAGAAACATAAGGAATAACTCTGCCCTCCTACATCAACACACAACCAATCCCTACTCTCAAAGCATCATAATACATTGTATATGAATCTGAAGCTGATGGAAAGATCAACACTAGAGCTGCAGTCAAGGCTATCTTGAGCTTCTAAAAGCTCTCCTTACACTCGTCCAACCATACAAATAGAGAACCCTTCTGAGTCAACTTGGTGAAGGGCAATGCTATAGATGAGAATCCCTGAACAAACCAGTGATAATAGCCTGCCAAACCAAGAAAGTTGCGAATCTCTGTGGCTGAGGAGGGTCTGGACCAACTCTAAACCACCTCTATCTTCTTTGGGTCAACCTGAATACCCTCGTTGGACAACACGTGCCCTAAGAAAGCCACTGAACCGAGCCAAAACTCATACTTGGAGAACTTTGCATAAAGCTTCTCCTCCCTCAATCTCTGCAACACAACCCTGAAATGCTCTACGTGCTCCTCCTGACTACACTAATATACCAAAATATCATGAATGAAGACTATGATAAACGAGTCAAGATAAGGTCGGAACACGCTGTTCATCAAATGCATAAACATTGTTGGGGCATTGGTCAGCCTAAAAGATATAACCAGGAACTCATAATGACCATATCTGCTCCTGAAGTCCATCTTAAAAATATCTGAATCCCTGATCTTCAACTGGTGATAACCTGAACGGAGATCAATCTTGGAGAACACTCTCGCTTCCTGAAGCTGGTAAAATAAATCATCAATGCGAGGCAAAGGATACTTGTTCTTAATTGTTACCTTGTTCAATTGACTATAATCTATGCATATTCTCATAGTGCCATCATTCTTCTTCATAAACAGAACCGACGTACCCCAAGGCGACACACTAGGCCGAAGGAACCCCTTATCAAGGAGTTCCTGAAGCTGCTCCTTCAACTCCGCTGATGCCATACGATACGGTAGAATAGAAATGGGCTGATTACCCGGCATCAGGTCAATACCAAAATCAATATCCCTATCCGGTGGCATGCCCGGCAGGTCTATAGGAAATACATCAGGAAAATCCCTTACAACTAGAACGTAATCAATACTGGAAGTCTCAGCTCCGACATCCCTCACAAAGGCTAGATACGAAAGACAACCCTTCCCAACCATACGCTGGGCCTTCAAGAAAGAGATCACTCTACTAGGAACATAGTCAGCCACACCTCGCCACTCGATCCATGGCACACACTGTCTTACCATGATAATCCAGAATAGTGCGACACGGAGATAGCCAATCCATGCCCAGAATGACATAAAAATCCACCATACTCAATAATAAAAGATCCACTCCGGTCTCCAGACCCCAAATAGTCACCACAGATGACTGGTACACACGGTCTACAACAACAGTATCACCCATCGGAGTAGATATATGAATATGTAAAGCAAGAAACTCACAGATCATACACAAATAACGAGCAAAGTATGATGACACATAAGAAAAGGTGAAACCAGGATCAAAAAATACTGAAGCATCTATGTGGCAGACTGAAACAATACCTGTAATAACAACATCTAAAGCAATAACATCGGGTCTACTTGGAAGAGCATAGACATGGGCCTGACCGCCCCCTGATCGACCTCCCCCTCTGGGGCGACCCCTAGCTAACTGACCTCTACCCAAGCTGGCTGGGCGGGTAGTGGTGAAACAACTGACGCTGAAGTCGATGTCTGACCCCTATGCTGGGATAAACTAGTAAAATGATGAGGGAACTGCCTCCATATGTGACCCATCTCTCCACACTCATTACAACTCCAAGGTGCTGGAGAAGGGGATAGAAGGGAACCCCTCGCACCGGAGTTATTAGCAGATGCACTCGGCATAGAAGAGCCCTAAACTGAGGGAGCACGGAATGAACTTTGAGCTAGAATGGCACTAAGTGATGACTGGCCCTGATGTGAACTATGAGAACCATGACCCAATGACGCCCCACGATAACTTGGGCGAGCTGGCTGAGCAGGCTTAAATGTATGGCCTCTACCGTGCTGAAACTGACCCCTCGAAGGAGCGCCACTATAACTACCAGATTCTTGAGGCCTCTTGGCCTCCCTCTCATCTCGCTCCTGGCAACAAACAGACTCAATCTCTCGAGCAATATCCGCAACTCATCGAATGTAGCACCAGTCACCCTCTCCCTGGTCATGAGAATATAGAGTTGATAAGTACGACTATCAACAAACCTCCTAATCCTCTCTCTATCTATCGGAACCAACCAGATGGCATGACGAGCAAACTTGGAGAACCTCAGCTCATACTATGACATGGTCATCTCCCCCTGACGTAACCACTCAAACTGCCTACGGAGCTCCTCTCTGCTAGACTACGGCATATACTTCTCTAGAGAAGAGAATGGAGAACTGCTGCCAGGTAAGGGGTGCTGCACCAACAGGCCTATACCTCTCAAAATCATCCCACCAAGTGAATGCACGTCCTAAAAACTGATAGGTAGTGAAAGCTACCCCATTGGTCTCCAGAGTACCCGCTCTGACACTTGTCCAAAAATCCATAGGCATTCTCGCCCTCTATACCACTGAAGGTTGGAGGCTGAAGCATACCAAATCTCTCCAACCTACGCTGCCGGTCCTCTGGCATAACAGGAACTACATAGTCCTGAGCAACTGCAACCGGCTGGGTTGGATGTGCCCTCGACGTTTGAAGTCACTGCACGACCTGCTCAGGTGTACGGAGGCAGTAGTCTGACTGCCTCCCCTGACCTAAGAAGTAGCTGCAACTGTAGTGGCTAAAACCGTTGAGCTAGGCCAGTGCAAACTGATAAGATTTGAGCCAAGGCTTCCTGAAGACCCAGAATCACAATGGGCACAACCGGTGCTTGATCTAGTATTGCTGGAGCGTCCATAGCTGGGACCTGGTCCTGAACCGCTATAGCTGGTGGATCTACATGTGCAGCCCTCGTTGCTCTGCCTCTACCATGACCATTTCCTCGACCTCTAGTGGCCACAACTGGTGGTACTGGTGGTCGTCCATCCTAACTGCTAGCGCGTGTCCTCACCATCTGTGAGAGAAAACAATAACAAAAGTTTAGTAATGGGATCAACAAATTTGCACGACAAGGATTTCAAGAATATGAAGTTTTTCCTAAAGGTTCTACAGCCTCTCAGGGATAAATACAGACGTCTCCATATCAATCCGCGAGACTTTGCTAAACCTGCTCATGACTCGTGAGACGTATGTAACCTAGACTCTGATACCAACTTGTCACGACCCTAAACCTAAACCCGATCGTGATGGCACCTCTTGTGAAGACAAGGCCAGCCGACACTTCTTATTTTCCAATTATTAACAGTTAAACATTAAGAAACAGTCTAAACATGATAAAATAAATTTGAAATAGCAGATCATATCTTAAATATGCGGAAAAATACCCATACACATCCTGATACCGGGATGTCACTAATCATGAGCATCTGTAAGTCGTAATACAAGTCTGCAAACTAGTACAACTATCTGAAACCAGATAGAAATGATAAAGGAGGAGAAACACAGGACTGCAAACGCCAAACAGCTACCCCGTGAAATCTGAATGTCCGGTGGAAGCTGGAAGGATCATCACTCGGGAGAGGAACCAAGTATGCGTGAATTTGCACACAGGGTGCAGGGGGTAAATTGAGTACTCTAACTCAATGAGTAACAAATGTAAATAAAGACTGAAAGTGAGAAAACACTTATGGCACAAAGCATTATATAATGATGCAATAAAACCATTTTAAAATAGTAAACTAGCTAAGAGATAAGTAAAAATACTTCTTCAACAAGTAAGCATATAATTGACAGGCAAATACGGAAAATGAACATGTAAAGGTTCGCCCCTCGGGCACTGTATCAACAAAATCACCCCTTGGGAAACATCTCAGAACAATACTAGCCCCTTGGGCTAAATCTCACGTCACAATGGATACCCGCGCTTACTGGGGTGTTTAGACTCCTCGAGGGGCCCCTTACGGACAAAGTACAATATCAAGCCATCTCGTGGTATCATTATTAGGCTCTCGGCCTCATATCAATCAAGCCACCTCGTGGCGTTCATATCTCAGGCCCTCGGTCTCAAATCAGTACCAGTGTTTCCTCACAACATTAGGACCTCGACCTTACTCAGTTAAAAATCCTCACAAGCCACTCGGGAAATAGTAAAACAGTGTTTGTCATCCCAAACCATCACTTAAAATATCATTTAAGTATTAAAACTGAGTAAACATGGCTGAGTATGAATACAGTGGAAAATAGCATGACTGAGTTCAACTATAAAGTCAAAACAGTGAGGAAATATCAATTAAAATCCTCGAAGGGTTTAAATAGTTAGCACGAAGCCCAAATATGGCATTCAGCTCAATTAATGATGATGGCAAATAGATTTTAGTCAAATACGCGATAAAATCATCAATCGGGAGGGACCAAGTCAGACTCCCCAATAGTGCACGACCCCACACTCGTCATCAAGCATGTGCCTCACCTTAATATAGCACTACGATGTGCAATCCGGGGTTTCAAACCCTCAGAACATCATTTACAATCATTACTCACCTCGAATCAGTCAAATCTCTAGCTCGCGATGCCTTTGCCCCTCGAATCGGCATCCACTCGCATCGAATCTATCCAAAATCATAACAAGGATGTCAAAATAGGCTAAGGGAATGAAACCCGCGAAAACAATCAATAATTATCACAAATCCCGAAATTACCAAAACCCGACCCCCGGGCCCACATCTCGGAATTCAATAATTTTTACACAAATAGATTCCTTATCTCCCCACGAGTTCATACATATCAAAAGTTCAGAAATTCTACCTCAAATGGTCCTTCAAATTCCCAAGCAAAGGTCTCTAATACTAAACCCTAGTTTCTCTTAATTTTCATAATTTCTAGCTCTAATCCATGAAATAATAGCATAGGAATGAGTTTCAAATCCAAATTTCTTACCTCAATGAAGTTCCCTTCAAATCCCTCTTTCAAATCACCCAAAAAGCCCCAAAGCTGAAGTAGAAATGGTGAAAATAGCTCAAAATCGCAAGTGAAATAACTTATATATTCTGCCTAGATATTTCCGCATCTGCGGTACTGGAACCGCATCTTCGGTACTGCGTTTGCGGTTATTCCTCCGCTTCTACAGAAATCACTTAAGTTCCCTATCATCCGCATTTGCAGTTCCTCGGGGCATCTACAACATCGTAGATGTGGTTCTCCTAGCCGCTTATGCGGTCCTAGTCAAACATACCTCTGGTCGCTTCTGCGGCGCTGCACCTGTGGTCCCCAATCCGCAAGTGCGGAAATACCAGAAGCAGCAAATGCAACAGCGACAACAAAATTCAAACTTCTTCGTCAGCCATCTGAAATCTCCCTGAGGACCCCGGGATCTCAACCAAAAGCACAAACATATCCTAATACCTTATTCAAACTTGTTCCAATCATCAAAAAACCGCAAACAACATCAAATAATCCAAAACACATCAGATTCAAACCAAACTTTCTAAAATCTTCCAAATTTTTCTTTTGATCAAATACCCAACCAAACCACGTCCGAATAATCTCAAATTTTGCACACACATTCCAAACATAACGAAGCTATTGCGACTCTCAAAATTCCATTCCGACCCCTAATTCAAAATCTCACATACCAATCGGAAATCGCCAAAATATCAACTTCGCCAATTCAAGACTAAATCTACTTCGAAGCTCCAAAACCCATTCCGATCACACTCCTAAGTCTCAAATCACCTATCGAAGCTAATCGAACCAATTGAAACTCACATCCGAGCCCTCTAACACATAAGTCAACATCCGGTTAACTTTTCCAACCTAAACTCACTCCAAAGAGACTAAGTGTCTCAAACTTCACCAAAATCCTCTATTCGATCCGACCAACCCGATACCACAAAACAAGGATAAAAAAGCATAAAGAAGCATAAATGAGGGAAATAGAGCGGTAACTCATGAGACGACTGGCTGGGTCGTCACGCCAGAATTTCATTCCGACCCCGATATCAAAATTTTCACAATCAACCGGAAAACGACAAAACTCAAATTTTGCCAATTCAAGCCTAAATCTACTATCACACCTCCTTTTTCTATTTTTTTATACACCCCGTGAAGGGGTAATGGAGTTTTTCCATTTAAAAGATAGTCGAAATGAGATTTATTATTATTATTTCAGAGTCGCCACTTGGGAAATTAATGGTGTCCCAAGTCACCGGTTGAATTCCGAACCGAGGAAAATATGACTCTGTTAACATTCCGCTAACTAGAAGTCCGGATAAGGAATTCTGTTAACCCGGGAGAAGGTGTTAGGCATTCCCGGATTCCATAGTTCTAGCACGGTCGCTCAACTGTTGTATTTAATTTTATCTGATTTCAATACATGTTCTATTTGTATGTGCCTTTTATTAACAACCCGCTTTTATTATATTTATTATTTATTTTATAAGAATTACAATGTCGTAAAAATGTATCTCGAACCACGCCGTACCAGTACGCCCGTGACTTTTAACACATTTTGACTTCGTTGAGATTTGGATTTGGGCCACATAAATGTGCACCCGTATTTAGGAAAGTAATATTATTAAAACTCGCGCCTAAAGCGACTACGTGTTTATTATCTTTGGGGAAGACCATGAAATTCGCTAAACGGTCCTCCCAATTTCTAATATTTTTTGCAAGACATTATTGAGGGCCCCGCATTTTCGTATATTTATTTTGGCGAGGCTCATCTCATTTTTATTATTAAAGGCCAAACTAAAGTATGCTAAGTTTTCTATTTTTGTTTTGTCTCTAATAGTCAATTAATTCATGAATATAAATTCGAATCTTGAATTCAAGTTCGAATTTAAACAAAAGGGTAAAACCTTTTAGCTTGAATCCGCTACCTAATTCAAAATCCGATTTTATATTTATGGATTAATTTTTCACATTCCTAATTACTTATTATACATAGTGTGCTTGGGATATTTTTATTCTCACTTAAATTTCAGAACGTTTTTGGGCCTTTAGCTTGGCCCAAAGCTTAACAGGATGTGACCAATTAATATTTATCCAATGGTCTAACTGTATTATTCAGAAATCTCTAAGCCCGTGACTTGGCCCAATACTACATTACTAGTTTTCCCTCTATTTCTTATCATTTTTAAGTAGTCATCATATTTCTATTCCTTTATTACAAATCTTTCTGTCATTAACATGATCGAACAAAACTGTAAAAATAGCACCAAAAAAAAACCAAATGAGAACAACTTTATTTTGCATTATAGTGGCGGTTAATAGCATTGCAACTCTGAATTTAGTTTGATCTCAATTAAGAATCAAAAATGGAAGATTACCTTATACTTTCTTCTAATAAATGAAACAAATAAATTTGCAAATGCTAATGTGAACTAAAGTCATTAGTCAAATTTCAGTTTAACTAGTAACTCATTATTCAATTCACTTAGTCCGGAACATGATATTTAATTATCTAATTATAATGATTTATCTACACTTGTCAAAGTCCTAAGATTATCTTCCTTAATGAAATTGTTTAAGGTTGAATTCAACGTATTGACAAATGAACTGCTTCTATCTTTAGAATTTAGCAGATATTACCAAAATACATGAGTACTGTTATACTAAATCTAAGCTAAGGAATAAACTATTAATTTGTACAACACAAATTCAAACAGTCCAATTATACATTTAGAATCGGTCTAATATATAAAAAAAAATCATGAAATATCCAATAGACAATTCATTTGAACATAAACGTGAAACAAAAGTAAATCAAACAGCAGCCTTTATTTCTTCTTCATCTATAGACTTGGAAATCTTAAGGCATGTACATGGAAACGTAAAAATGTAAGAGGAAGAAGAGGAGATCAGCAACAAATACAGGGCAACAGCAGATCAGCAATTACTTCTGAGTTTAAACAGCCAAGCTCAAACCAGCTTTAGTTCAGAAATGAAGTAAAAGTCCAGAAATGATTCAAAAATCGACTAACTCAGGAACAAGCTAGAAATTCCATTGAAATATCCAGACCACAACAATTTAACCACTGAAACTTCTCAAAATTAACTCAACCACACTCTCGAAACTCAAAATCTTCCAAATAACATTCTAAAATCCTTCAGCGATTAAAATTTGAGAAATTAACTCCTGAAATGTCAAATTCGAATTTTCAACTTCAATGAAATAGGAACCTATCAATTTTTGGAATTTTCTACTGATTTTCAGTTGTTTTTGAAAAGCAATTTCAGATCTAAAAGATGAAATTGAGATCTAAAATCTTAATTTCAGATCTGGAATTATGTAGATATTTTTTGGGAAGAATTTTTAGGGTTCCAAACTTCTTCATTCAAGGCAGAATTACTGCCTATTTATAGACACAAATGGGTGGGAATTTCAGATTTTCATTTTACATATTAGTCCCTATGTTATTTCTATTTTTTACCTCCTATTTTTGACTTGTTAAACAAGTTAATACACCTATTTTACTAAAACTTGCACTAAAACCAATTCTAGAAGGTTCTAGTTGCATCTACCATGTTCCTACCCCTTTGAAATACCTATTCTACCCTCACTTGCATTTTAAAATTACTGTTTTTAATAAACTTATTATTTTCCTATGCCCAAATTACCCCTTAAGTTTCCTAATATTACTACCAGACATTATGATATCCCAAAAGTACCCCCACTTTACACTTAGAATTACCAATTAAATCCCAACCCTAAATTGTCTTGTTTTCTGTTATCAACTATTATCTATTTTGAAATCAGCTATAACCAATTCTCACTTAGCAAAGAAATTATTAGAACACTAAACTAAGACTAAAATCGGTGAAACATATTGAAACAAAAATTAATACTGATTATTACTAATTGTTATTATCTTTAAGAACTAAATTTGAATCTGACTCTAAGAACCAATATAATAGCAGACTAATCAAGTTTAATATTGCACATAATTACCAATTAAGCACACATTAACAAAATACTTCCAATATTTATTGAAACAGTACTTGAAAATCAAAAAAAAATATTCATGCCATAAGAAACAAAAACAGTATTTAATTTTGAACAACCCTAAATCCATTCTATTAATCAATTGCATATAATCATGCCGGAAATTATGAAACAAGTAATAACAAAAACGAAGAGATGATAACAGCGAAGTAAACAGAAGAAAGGAGAAAAGAAATAATAGGCGAGATTATACAAAAGAAAGGAATACAAAGAGAGATGAGATGAGACAGAGCATATAGAAGAGGAAAAATACCTAAAGACCGGACTTAAATCAATAAACCGAGTAGGCTCTTGAATCTTGACTAATTGATGGCAGATATGATTACTGGACGGCCTCCGGTGAGATTCAAAAGGATATGAGGGCGGATTGGTAACAGGTTTGTTAAGAAGGTACGGGGGTGTGAGTCCTGATGTCGTTTGGGGTGGCGCCGCCACCGGAGAATCTTGTGGCGACGCTAGGGTTTAGGGATTTTGGAGAGTTCTAACAAGATTCGGGGAGAGATGGTTGGTGATTTGAATAGAGGAGGAAACGGGGAATGTTTTGGTGTTGGTTTGGCCAGAAACGGAGACCCGCCGCCGCCGTGAGCGAATTCCGGTGGGTGGCGGATGGAGGTCTACGGCGGCAGTAATAGAGACAATATAATAGGGGTCTTAGGTTAATTCAATTTTTTGGTTAATTTTATGAGAAATAGATGAAGTATCATGATCGTTAGATGAAAACCAAAGGAAGGCTAGGATTAATTCTTTGCCTCCCTTGCTTAAAACGATGTCGTACTGTCTCAATACTACGTCGTTTAATCTATTTGGAAATCTGGAGCTTTGGACCGATTTTGGGCCTGGGCAGGTGGATTAATTTTGGGCCTGAGCAGGTACTTGAAGGATATTGAGCTCGATTTAGCCCAAAGCTAATAACCTGAATCCTTCTCTTATTTGTATTTAGTATCTATTTCATGTATTATTTTTTTTTTTTCATCTTGCACATTTTTTTTGTATTATTATTATTTTTTTATTTTCTGATTAAAACAAAACCTAATTAACTTCTAAAATTATTTTAAAGATCAGATATCAATTAAAAATGCAACAATTATTAATTAAAATGGCCTAAGACTATTTCTTGTGATTTTCTCTAAATTGTTCTAAAAATGAATTAATACCTACTTAATGCTAAAAATAAAATTAAAATTCTAAATGCAAATGCATATTTTGTATTTTTATATGACTTAACATGCACAAATAACATGCAAACAATTAACACAAAATTCACAAAAATTATAAAAAATAAGGAAAAATATTTTGTTTGAATTTTATGGGAATAACTCATATATAGGGCAAAAATCATGTGCTCACAGCTGCCCCTCTTTGCTCGGAAACACGAAGAGTTTTCGTGCAAAGATAAGCGAGCAAATACAAGCGATTTTTGCCCGTTCGAGTATTCCGTTGTGAAGCATTTTAAAAAGTTTTGACCGCACCCTGCTTCAGAGGTTGCCTACATATCCTAGGCTAAACAGGAATCAGGTCAGTGTAGTTCGGGAGTATCTGGTAGCTGGGACTACCAGGAGTTGTGATCTCACTGCTGTTGTTGCTGTTACTGCTGGCTGACCTCCTTATTACACCATGGTAAAATAAAAGAAGCTAGCCTAAGCTATGAATTACAAAAGATCCTATATCTATGCCCTCCAACTTGCTCTTGTTTTGCCTTAAACTTGTATCTTGTATTCTTCCAATGACATTCTTGTTGTTTCCTTGACAATGTTCGACTACTTCAATTTGAAATATGTGTCCGTTTTCCAGGTGGACTCCTGCTTGCGATTACTTGAAAAAGTATTCCCTTGTTCTCCAGGTGGGCTCCTGGTTGCGATTGCTTGAAAAAGTATTCCCTTGTTCTCCAGGTGGGCTCCTGCTTGCGATTGCTTGAAAAGGTATTCCCTTGTTCTCCAGGTGGGCTCCTGCTTGCGATTGCTTGAAAAGGTATTCCCTTGTTCTCCAGGTGGGCTCATGCTTGCGATTGCTTGAAAAGGTATTCCCTTGTTCTCCAGGTGGGCTCCTGCTTGCGATGCTTTAAAAGTATTCCCTTGTTTTCCAGGTGGGCTCCTGATTGCTCAACTTGAAAAGTATTCCCTTGCTCTCCAGGTGGGCGCCTGATTGCTAAAACTTGAAATGTATTCCCTTGTTCTCCAGGTGGGCGCCTGATTTCAACAAAATCGACAAACAAAGAAGATTTTCTGCCCTAGTTTGGTGGTTGGGCGCATCATGTTACCAAATATTACTAAAAAATTTGAAAGCTAGAACCTGAATTGTACTTCCCTTGTTCTCCAGGTGGGCGCCTGACTGCTGAACTTGAAATGTATTCCCTTGTTCTCCAGGTGGGCGCCTGATTGCTGAACTTGAAATGTATTCCTTGGTTCTCCAGGTGGGCGCCTGATTGCTGAACTTGAAATGTATTCCATTGTTCTCCAGGTGGGCACCTGATTGATGAAACTTGAAATGTATTCCCTTGTTCTCCAGGTGGGCGCCTGATTTCAACAAAATAGACAAACAAAGAAGAATTTCTACCCCAGTTTGTTGACTGGGCATATCATGTTATTAGATATCTAAAGGCTAAAATTTGGATTGTACTTCCCTTTGTGAGTAAAATCATTTGACTAAAATTTTATCTTAGGTGAAAGTTTCAACAGACTAAGATTTTTACCTTTATCTTAGGTAAAAAATTCATCAGACTAAGATTTTCATCTTAGGAGAAAGATTCA
>MU773296.1:425312-459531 GCA_026770625.1 Nicotiana glauca
TTCTAACTTCTATTTACGATGTTTAAACCTATCAAATCACGTCCGATTGACCTCAAATTTTGCACACAAGTCATGATTGACATTACGGACCTACTCCAACTTCAAAAATTTGATTCCGACCCCGATATCAAAAAGCCAACTCCCCCGTCAAACTTTTCAAAACCTTCAAATTTCTATCTTTAGCCAAATGGCTTCAGAATGGTCTACGGACCTCCGAATTCACTTCCGATCGCGCCTCCAACTCCAGAATCACTATACAGAGCTATTCACAGTCTCGGAATCCCAAACGGACATTGATAACACCGAAATGCACTTCAAACCAAACTTATGAAATTTCTTCTAAAATGCCAACTTCCACATTAGGCGCCAAAACGCTCTCGGGTTATCAAAAACCCGATCCGGGCATACGCCCAAGTCCGAAATCATCATACGAACCTGCTGGAACCTTCGGATCCCGATTCCGAGGTCGTTTACTTGAAATTCCAAATCCTTGTTCATTCTTTCAAATTTAAGCTTTCGAAATGAGAATTCTCTTCCCAAATCAACTCTGGACTTCACGAAATTGAATTCCGACCATGCGTACAAGTCATAATACCTTAAATGAAGTTGTTCATGGCCTCCGACTACTGAAGGAGCGCTGGTATTCAAAACGACTGGGCGGGTCGTTACACTTCCGATTGCGCTCCTAAGCCTTAAATCATCACCCGGAGCTAACCGAATCATCGAAATTCAATTCCGAGCACTCTAACTCATAAGTCAACATCCGGTTGACTTTTCCAATTTAAGTCTTCTTAAAATAGACTAAATGTCTCATTTCTTATCAAAATTACTCCAATTAAATTCTAACGCACCCAATACCGATAATGAAACATAAAGCAATACAATAAGGGGGAAACGGGGCGGTAACCCATGTGACGACGGGTCGGGTTGTTACACACGGTCGCTCAACTATTGTATTTAATTTTATCTGATTTCAATACATGTTCTATTTTTATGTGTCTTTTATTAACAACCCGCTTTTATTATATTTATTATTTATTTTATAAGAATTACAACATCATGAAAATGTATCTCGAACCACGCCGTACCAGTACGCCCGTGACTTTTAATACATTTTGACTTCGTTGAGATTTGGATTTGGGCCACATAAATATGCACCCGTATTTAGGAAAGTAATATTATTAAAACTCGCGCCTAAAGCGACTACGTGTTTATTATCTTTGGGCAAGACCATGAAATTCGCTAAATGGTCCTCCCAATTTCTAATATTTTTTGTAAGACATTATTGAGGGCCCCGCATTTTCGTATATTTATTTTGGCGAGGCTTATCTCATTTTTATTATTAAAGGCCAAACTAAAGTATGCTAAGTTTTCTATTTTTGTTTTGTCTCTAATAGTCAATTAATTCATGAATATAAATTCGAATCTTGAATTCAAGTTCGAATTCAAACAAAAGGGTAAAACCTTTTAGCTTGAATCCGCTACCTAATTCAAAATCCGATTTTATATTTATGAATTAATTTTTCACATTCCTAATTACTACTTATACATAATGTGCTTGGGATATTTTTATTCTCACTTAAATTTCAGAACGTTTTTGGGCCTTTAGCTTGGCCCAAAGCTTAACAGGATGTGACCAGTTAATATTTATCCAATGGTCTAACTGTATTATTCAGAAATCTCTAAGCCCGTGACTTGGCCCAATACTACATTACATGTTTTTCATCTATTTCTTATCATTTTTAAGTAGTCATCATGTTTCTATTCCTTTATTACAAATCTTTCTGTCATTAACATAATCGAACAAAACTGTAAAAATAGCACCAAAAAATCCAAATGAGAACAACTTTATTTTGCATTATAGTGGCGGTTAATAGCATTGCAACTCTGAATTTAGTTTTATCTCTAAGAATCAAAAGTGGAAGATTACCTTATACTTTCTTCTAATAAATGAAACAAATAAATTTGCAAATGTTAATGTGAACTAAAGTCATTAGTCAAATTTCAGTTTAACTAGTAACTCATTATTCAATTCACTTAGTCCGAAACATGATATTTAATTATCTAATTATAATGATTTATCTACACTTGTCAAAGTCCTAAGATTATCTTCCTCAATGAAACTGTTTAAGGTTGAATTCAACGTATTGACAAATGAATTGCTTCTATCTTTAGAACTTAGCACATATTATCAAAATACATGACTACTGTTATACTAAATCTAAGCTAAGGAATAAACTATTAATTTGTACAACACAAATTCAAACAGTCCAATTATACATTTAGAATCAGTCTAATATATAACAAAAGTTATGAAATATCCAATAGACAATTCATTTGAACATAAAGGTAAAACAAAAGTAAATCAAACAGCAGCCTTTATTTCTTCTTCATCTATAGACTTGGAAATCTTAAGGCATGTACCTGGAAACGTAAAAATGTAAGAGGAAGAAGAGGAGATCAGCAACAAATACAGGGCAACAGCAGATCAACAATTACTTCCGAGTTTAAACAGCCAAGCTCAAACCAGCTTTAGTTTAGAAATGAAGTAAAAGTCCAGAAATGATTCAAAAATCGACTAACTCAGGAACAACCTAGAATTCCATTGAAATATCCAAACCACGACAATTTAACCACTGAAACTTCTCAAAATTGACTCAACCACACTCTTAAAACTCAAAATCTTCCAAATAACATTCTAAAATCCTTCAGCGATTAAAATTTGAGAAATTAACTCTTGAAATGTCAAATTCGAATTTGCAACTTTAATGAAACAGTAACCTTTCAATTTTTGAAATTTTCTACTGATTTTCAGTTGTTTTTGGATTTTTGAAAAGCAATTTCAGATTTAAAAGAAGAAATTGAGATCTGAAATTAAAATTTCAGATCTGGAATTATGTAGATATTTTTTGGGGAGAATTTTTAGGGTTCCAAACTTCTTCATTCAAGGCAGAATTACTGCCTATTTATAGACACAAATGTGAGGGAATTTTAGATTTTCATTTTACATATTAGTCCCTATGTTATTTCTATTTCTTACCTCCTATTTTTGACTTGTTAAACAAGTTAATACACCTATTTTACTAAAACTTGCACTAAAATCTATCTAGAAGGTTCTAGTTGCATCTACCATGTTCCTACCCCTTTGAAATACCCATTCTACCCTCACTTGCATTTTAAAATTACTGTTTTTAATAAACTTACCATTTTCCTATGCCCAAATTACCCCTTAAGTTTCCTAATATTACTACCAGACATTATGATATCCCAAAAGTACCCCCACTTTACACTTAAAATTACCAATTAAATCCCAACCCTAAATTGTCTAGTTTTCTGTTATCAACTATTAACTATTTTGAAATCAGCTATAACCAATTCTCACTTAGCAAAGAAATTATTAGAACACTAAACTAAAACTAAAATCAGTGAAACATATTGAAACAAAAATCAATACTGATTATTACTAATTATTTTAATCATTAAGAATTAAATTTGAATCTGACTCTAAGAACCAATATAATAGCAGGCTAATCGAGTTTAATATTGCACCTAATTACCAATTAAGCACACATAAACAAAATACTTCCAATATTTATTGAAACAGTACTTCAAAATCAACAAACAATATTCATGCCATAAGAAACAAAAACAGTATTTAATTTTGAACAACCCTAAATCCATTCTATTAATCAATTGCATATAATCATGCTGGAAATTATGAAACAAGTAATAACAAAAACGAAGAGATGATAACAGCGAAGTAAACAGAAGAAAGGAGAAAAGAAATGATAGGTGAGATTATACAAAAGAAAGGAATACAAAGAGAGATGAGATGAGACAGAGCATATAGAAGAGGAAAAATACCGAAAGACCGGACTTAAATCAATAAATCGAGTAGGCTCTTGAATCTTGACTAATTGATGGCAGATATCATTACTGGACGGCCTCCGGTGAGATTCAAAAGGATATGAGGGCGGATTGGTAACAGGTTTGTCAAGAAGGTACGGGGGTGTGAGTCCTGATGTCGTTTGGGGTGGCGCCGCCACCGGAGAATCTTGTGGCGGCGCTAGGGTTTAGGGATTTTGTAGAGTTGTAACAGGATTCGGGGAGAGATGGTTGGTGATTTGAATAAAGGAGGAAACGGGGAATGTTTTGGTGTTGGTTTGGCCGGAAACGGAGACCCGCCACCGCCGTGAGCGAATTCCGGTGGGTGGCGGATGGAGGTCTACGGCGGCAGTGATAGAGACAATATAACAGGGGTCTTAGGTTAATTCAAATTTTTGATTAATTTTATGAGAAATAGATGAAGTATCCTGATCATTAGATGAAAACCAAAGGAAGGCTAGGATTAATTCTTTGCCTCCCTTGCTTAAAACGACGTCGTACTGTCTCAATACTACATCGTTTAATCTATTTGGAAATCTGGAGCTTTGGACCGATTTTGGGCCTGGGCAGGTGGATTAATTTTGGGCCTGGGCGGGTACTTGAAGGATATTGAGCTCGATTTACCCAAAGCTAATAACCTGAATCCTTCTCTTATTTGTATTTAGTTTTTATTTTATATATTATTATATATTTTTTTGTTTTCATCTTGCATTGTTTTTTTGTATTATTATTATTATTATTTTTTATTTTCTGGTTAAAACAAAACCTAATTAACTTCTAAAATTATTTTAAAGATCAATTATCAATTAAAAATGCAACAATTATCAATTAAAATGGCCTAAGACTATTTCTTGTAATTTTCTCTAAATTGTTCTAAAAATGAATTAATACCTACTTAATGCTAAAAATAAAATTAAAATCCTAAATGCAAATGCATATTTTGTATTTTTATATGACTTAACATGCACAAATAACATGCAAACAATTAACACAAAATTCATAAAAATTGTAAAAAATTAGGAAAAATCTTTTGTTTGAATTTTATGGGAATAACTCATATATAGGGCAAAAATCACGTGCTCACATCTACCACGGACCTCCAAATTACATTGCGAACATGCTCCTAAGTCCCAGATCACCTCACGAAGCTATCCTAACCATAAAAACCAAGTTCCGAGATTAATTACTTACAAGTCAACTTTCGGTTGAATTTTCCAACTTTATAATCAACCTAAGAGACTAAGTATCTCATTTCTCTCTACAATCATTCTGAACCCGAGCCAACTAACCCAACAAGACATAAAAGAGCTTTAACCACACAAAATGAAGCAGAAATGGGAAAAACAAGGCTAAACTCTCGGAATGACCGATCGGGTCGTTAAAGTTTGGTATTAGAAAAACAAACCCGACCATGATTGTCTAGTTTAGTTTTAACTAAAAAGGTCAAATCGAAACCGAACAAATCGGATAGTACATTTATAACAAATTTAAAAATATTTTATACATATAAATATTTATTGTAATGTAATTTATAAATATTTCTTAAGCTTTTTCATAATTTTATATTTTAACTAATTATTTCATGTTTGGATTTAACATTCTTGAATGACAAAGAACATTTATAGCCCACAAATGTAGCAATTCAAACAAAGTTCAAATCAATACTGGTGCTAATAAAAGATATCCAATTCAATACTAGGAATGATAATAGAATTTTGTGCATTATCCCATAAAAATACATAACTTAGCTTATTTTTTCCTTTAGCATAACCTATATAGTATTTTTAGATTATGTTAATTCTTATTATGACTTATTAATTAGAAATATTTACTTTATGCAATTTTATTATCTTTGTTATTGAATATTTAGAATAATACAAGTACGTATCTCATATAATTATATTATATTCTTGAAAAAGATATTATATAGTTGTATCTTAATAACTAGATAAATATTTTGAGCACAAGTTACATATTTTGTGCTATGCGAAGATTTTACTGGAAAAAAATTCGAAAACCCCAAAAAAATAAAAAATCTAAGAAAATCCGAGATTGAAAAACTCGGCTTTGTTAGTTTGATTTTGTTTAAAGATTTAAAAACGTGACACCATTAGTTTGGTTTGGTAATTGAAAAATCCAAACTAGCCCGACCTATGTACACCCCTAATATGTACCTGCTAATTGCTCGCCTTAGGTTTTTTGGATTGGTTGTCACGTCCATTGGCACATGTTCATCGTTTCATTCGTCCCTTTAATTTGCATCAATATTTGCCTATTAGTTGCTCGTCGTATATTTTTTGGATTTGTGTTCATGTCCATTAATTCCTTTATTTTTTCTATTATAGCTGTTTGTTAATTGCTCGCCCTAAATTTTTTGGATTTGTAGCCATGTCCACTGGCGTATATCATCGTTTTATAATTTTATTCATCTGTCATGACCCTAAAATGGACCCGGTCATGATGATGCCTATCGTGAAACAAGGACAACCGACACAAACTCCTAATCCATTTAAATAGTTATAATAATTCAATTATATAAGTTATTAATAGATGATAAATCTCAAAATAGAGTGAAATACAATAAACGCGGAAATAAACACAGCCCGACATCGTGATGTCACCAGTCCTGAGCATCTGAACATCTTTCCAAGAGTATGAAAGAAACTACACAGTCTATTACAGCACTAGTACAAGGGAAAGTAAGATAAGAGGGAAAAGCACTAGGCTATGAACGCCGAGCAACTACCTAGTGAACTCTGAACAGCCTGCTGGAAGCAATTAGCCCTCGCTAACGGGACTCAAGGCTCCTGAATCTGCACACAAGGTGCATGGAGTAATGTGAGTACGATAACTCAGTAAGTAATAAGAGTAAAGGCAACTAAGCGATACAAAACACGTAAATCACAACAAAATGCTACAAGGAGGCAGTGCAAAACCAGAACAATGTAATAAAATAGTAAAAATCTCGTAGAAAAATATTAGTTTAGTGAAAACCTCTTTAAAATATCTTTAAGTAGTTTAAACGAATGAATGAAAAACAATAAGAAAATATAGTCACATAAGGTTAGCCCCTCGGCAAAATACCAACAGAATCAGCCCCTCGGGAATTCTCACAATCACTCATATCAGCCCCTCGGGCAGTAACATGGACCAACATCAGCACCTCGGAATATATCACATCACAAACTGGGTACCCGCGCTCACTGAGGGTGTACTTACCTTGCTGAATCTATTTCCAAAATAAGTATATTTCTGTACTTAGACTCGATTGCTTACTTAATATTTTTACTACTTCTTTTATGGCAATGATCATGTTGTCTCTAAATCGATTTCCTTCCTTATTTAAATCCATTAAACAGTGATTCCTTAATTAAAATGAATCAATTGTATAATTGATTCTGACCGATTGATTATTTCCATATTTTTACTAAAATTTTACTTATTACCTTTCCTTCACTCATTTTGAAAAGGATATAAATACCCTACATCACTCTTCTTTCAAACACACGAACACAAGGAACAAAATACTTGAGTTTAAAACATACACTCCACTAGGCTGTGGGAAACTTGCTTACTTTTCTTTCAGCGCTTGCTTCTTTATTGGTATGTTCTAACTAATTTTTAGCATCAATAACAACATGTTTCCTTACTATTTCCTTCACTCTTGCATGTTCCCCACTTGTGTTTAATCAAGTTCCATTACTAAGCATGATATAATCTACCCATTTCTATGCTAAATTAATGATCTATTGTCAGTCACTTATTATGACTTATGAATCCTAAACTCCCATATCCCCTATGTGTTTGGTATTCCTTGGATGGTTTGAGAACCCCCTGGGTCATAACCTCCATATCCCCTCTACGTGTTGTGTTCTCTGGCTGGTTTATAGGCATGCCAATACCATTTATTGTTGTGTATGCCTAAACCTAATCCATGCCTAAGGACATATGCTCCTTGCAATGTATTCCCAAACCCCGGACCCCCTTTGTACGAAAAATAATGATTATGTACTTTACTACTACTATTTTCCCATCACCCCCACCCCTCTCTACTCTCTACTCAGTTTTAAATCTTTATTCCTGCACTTCTACCATATTCTTAGACTTAGGTTCTGCCCCTCTTGTCTGAGCCTTGCCTTGGGACACATAAGCTCCCTTTGAACTTGGACACATAAGGGTTGGCCCTTCCACACTGCACTCATCTCTATCTGGTTCTGTAAACTTGGGTGTAAGCACTGCCCGGGGCCCTTTGAGACCCTTAGGGAACTCTGACACATCCAGGTGGGAGAAAGGCTTTGGAAACAAAATGGCATTTTGAGGTGGTTTATTCCCTAACTAAGAGAGGAAGTCAAGAATCAGGCTTCATCTGGTTGTAACTCCTTATTTTACATTTTTTGATGTAATTCAGCAAGTGGTCTGTAATAATTTGTAATAAACATTCGGGGTTGGTTAGTGGAAAAAAGGCTGGGTAATCGTGCATGCTTAATTATTAAAAGGGTAGAGAACATGCCTATAGGAATTTTCTTTTAGTCTGCGTGTTTAAATCTACATTTAGAGAATTGGCCTATTAGGACTTGTTTAAAATTTCGCATCGAGATAACATGCCTGTAGGATTTGTCTTTAATTCTGCATGTTCATTATTACTCTTAGACACCATACTCTTAGGTTCTAATTGATCATAAATCAATGTCCTTCTTAGAAATCATGCCTATAAGAATTTCAAGCAAATCCTGCCTGTTTCCATTTCACGTTCATACTAGTTACCACGTCCATAGGATTTCAAATCAGCAATACTAGCTACCATGTCTATAAGAATTAAAATCAGCAATACTAGCTACCATGTCTATAGGAATTAAAATAAGCAATTCTATATATCATGTATGTAGGAGCTAAAATCAACAATAATATATATCATCATCTGTAGAATCTGAAACCAGTTCAGCTTAAAATTAGCCTAATTCATACTGTTCTGAACTAGTTTTTAAAACAAATTATTCTCCTCTTATTAACACGATTTAGCAAGCATACCTATAGGATCTCAAACTGCTCATTCTAAATTAGTTACTGCTTTGCCATATTCTGAATCAGTAATAGATATCATTTTTGTAGGATCTCACCCAAACACTTAGGCAAGCCTTATATAATAATAACAAATAAAACTGAGATCACTTCTGTTAAGTAATAATTGCTACAACCAGCAGGAAAACCTGATTCAGACTTCTTATCTAAGTTACGTAATAAATTGGCCCGCTTCAACAACTTAAACTCCCCTTGCCTTAGTATTTTTAGATTCAAACCTTGATTGTTGTTTGAGTCATGCTATTTATGTGCCTTGTTTGAGGAGGTATACATGAGAATTCAGTGTTTACGTGCTTCCCTCCCTCCCCTTTTTAATGTGCAATACTATGTGTTTTGTATGTCGCCTTAGCTTTTTCACCTATGAAACCTCAAAGTCAGTCTAATATCCCTTCCCTTTAGGAATAGTAGTCCTACGTTCCTTTGGGACTGATAGGAATAGGACATCTAATAGCATGCAATAGTGGTCGAGACCAATCCGTGCTTTAGTACCTTAACGGGGTGAGAAAGGTAGATATGGATATGATGATCGGTGTGCTAATGCTACGTGTAGCCCCTTTTTAGAGGAGTGATTATCGGGTATTGCATTGATGTGATCCATATTATAAATATACCTAGGACCCCCCTCTTTCTTTTCCTTTGAAGAATTATGACTTATTTTAAAAAATAAGCCTTTTTAATGATGGCTCTATTTTACTTTTCACAAACATCTGTGCATTAAAATCCCATCTTATTTGAGCCTTATCTGCTTACATGTTAATTGCACCAAATTCACAAAGAACTGTCTGGCCGAAAACCACACTAGTGGATCTTGAGGGATGCCTAACACCTTCCCCTTAGGATAATTTTAAGCCCTTACCCTATCTCTGGTTATCAAACAAACTTAGAAGTGAACCCTAGGTGTCCTAATGCACCTTAAATCATCAGGTGGCGACTCTTCAAATGCAAAACCCAGTTCCCAAAGTAATGAGTTGTCCTATACCTAAAATGTCATAAACCTGATCTCCCGATGTAAAGAGGGAAAAAAGGGGGCGCGACAGCGTGGCGACTCTGCTGGGGATATTAGGCTTTTACATTTCATATTATTCTTGTGAATTTGTACTTCTCTCTAGTTAAAATTATCTGTTTAATTCCTTTGAGCATTTTATTTTATTCTTTAAAAGGCGAAACTAACATATCTTCCCTATTTTCTTTCCTTTACTGCTTAAATTATGAAATTATTGTATATACTGCTTTCTTAACATGCAAACATGTGACAACTTGCTTTTTTAATTATTGCATTATCATGCTCAATATCATACTCCACTCGTGCCAAACAAATACCATATCAACGCTTATAATGAGTGGTTGTGCTCTTCCTATATTATTACCCCCTAAATTCAAAAAGGCATATTTACGGTAAAAACAGTCAATTAGCGGTGCAGTCAGCGGTTCTGTGCCTTCCCCCTTGAGTTGTTCATTCATGGGTACCAATCTAAAACCCCATAGAAGCCTTACTTTGTTCGAACTGTGCATGCATCATGGTCAATCCTAGTCGTGTCAGTTATGTTGTTCGCATAATGATCCTTTAAGATAACCTTGTCCAAAGTCCACTGGGTTTCCCTAAACCCAAACTAACATCACCACGTTCTGTGAATTTATTTGGAGAACTGAATTCTTCCTGCTAATTGTTGATGTTAAATAATCGAGACTAGTGGGGGTAGGGTCTAACCCTCTTATTTTGCAGAAAATGAGGCGCGAGGTTCCTAGTTTCGATATGATTAGCACGCCCCCGCTCTTGCTAGAGTGGTTGAGGAGTCTTCCATGAAATGACCAAATCAATAAATGGAAAGAGAGGGCCTCCAAATCTAGGAAAAAGTTGGAATATCTGGAATACAATCTATTGGAATTGGAAGGAAAAGTGAGGAAGAGAGTCACCGACTGCCAGAACGCTGAGGGAAACGAAGGAGAACACCCGGTGAAGGCATTTTTACTGGTGAACCTACACGAAGTGGAGGATCTGATCAATGAGAGAATTCAACCTGAGGAAGGTCCTTCTAGGACCAAGTAGATAGGAATTTACTTTTTTCGCTTTATGAATGTAATAAGGCCAATGGCCATTAGTGATTTTTATTTCTTGTTTATTTAGTATCGTTTTAGGATTCGCCTATTTTTTGTCAATAAAATGAGGTATTTCGCATTCTAAGTTCTCCAAATCATTTTGTCTCTAGGCCTACCTCGGGCATAACGAGGCTCCAAAATTAGGATACACTTTATATTCCTACGCTATGTGTTTAAATATTGCAACATTTTTTCATGATCCTAACTAACTTGGTTACCTTTTTATTTTATTTTTGTTTTGTTATTCCCCTCCACGAAGGTTAGTTCATGCACTCTGGCAACATTATCTTATTCCACAAGATCTAAGGGCCCTCCACCCACTCCTCCTCTAAGTCCTGTCAAGAACAAGAACAAAGGCAAAATGGAAGATTTGAACTTCAGAAAGGAGAACGCAATAGCATAGGCCATTGATGGCCATGGTATTCGGGTTCCCATTGAAATTTATCATAACTTGAGCAGAAATTGTTGAAGTTTCAAGAAGAGCTTGATTTGGTTCAAAATCTGGCCAACCTATCCTTCTCCCTCAGTACCCCAGACACCATCTTCCCGAATAGCCAAAACCCCACAACTCCACAAAAGCAACCGAATCATCCCACTGTTCCAACAAAGAATCAATGCAACATTTGCCACACTCCAAACAACAATCCATTACTCATCCCCGAACCATAAAACTCCGCAATGACCATTTCCACACCCACATACCCTGCCACCACAATAATCCCATCTACGTGGAGACAGTGCCACTCTTCACCCAACCTATATCTTGCACCCCTGAGTCCGATGAATAGGATATACACATCAAAAACCTGGCTTAATAGCTTAAGAAACTAACCAGTTGAATCCAAGGCATCAAAGGAAGTATAGGTATCGAAGGGTTGAACAATGAAGATCGCTACATACAACCAGATGTCGAACTGCCAGAAGGATACAAACGTCCCAAGTTCGAGATGTTTGATGGTACAAGTGATCCAAGGGTCCATCTGTGAACATACTGTGGCAAACTGGTCGCGGTAGGAAAGGACGAAAAGATCTGTATGAAATTGTTCATGAGGAGTCTAAAAGGAGATACACTATCATGGTACATCAGCTAGGATCCCAACAAATGATCGCGTTGGGTAGATATGGCCTCTGATTTCATGGACGGGTTCATGTTTAACACAAAAAATGCACCGGATGTATTCTATATTCAAAATTTGAAGAAGAAGCCTACAGAAATGTTTCACGAGTATGCTACTCGCTGGACGTCCAAAGCTGCTAAGGTCAGACCTGCCTTAGAGGAGGAACAGATAAACAAATTCTTTGTCATTGCTCAAGGCCCGCAGTATTACGAACAGCTAATGATGATTGAAAATCATAAGTTTTTCGACATTATCAAGCTGAGAGAACGAATTGAAAAAGGTATTAAAAGTGGCATGGTTACAAACTTCGAGGCCTTGCAAGCCACAAATAATGTCTTGGATTCTGGTGGTGTGTCTAAAAAGAGGGACGTGAGGGCTGTGATGGTTTCACAAAGGACCAAGTCTCCCCTCAAATATCAAACCTACCCTATACCTCCACTCACATATTAGTCAGCCCCAAACTACCAGGCACCCTCTTAACAAGCTCCACCACCAACTTATCAGTCGCCTTCACCTCCCACATATCAGCCTACCTCACCCAGATATTCCCAACCTGCACATTTCTACCAAACTTATAATGGCCAACCATCTCATTACCAATCATCCCTCGCACGCTAAAATTTTCATAGGCCCCAGCCTAATTTTGATTGGAGACCTCCAAAACAATACACAGCCATCGCCAAACCCATTGATCAGCTATATGAGAGACTCAAAATTGCCGGTTATGTCACCCCCATCAATGCTTCAACCGCTGAGAATCCTTCTCAGTGGGTTAACCCAAATAAATCTTGTGCATACCATTCTGGCATGAAGGGATACAATATCAACGAATGCCACTCTTTAAAAGATAAGATATCGTCCTTGATTGATAACAAGGTCATTGTAGCAAAAGAAGCCACTCCGAACATCTGCAACAACCCCTTACCAGACCACAAAGGTTGGGGTGTTCACATGATTGAAGTAGAGGATGAGTGGGATCCCGAGGGATCCATCGGGTTTATCATGGAAGGCGATGATCCAAAGAAGCCAGCAGCTACTCTCAACCCCATCATAGTCTAGATCCAACCATCTGAGGTCATTGAGGTAGATGTGTCTATCCCTCTTGAATTTGAAGCAGTTCCATCAGCAAAGGCACCAGTACCATTTGAGGTTACAGTTTTGCCACCCAAAGAACATATCCCATTCGTATTAAAAGTGGCCACACCGATTCCAGTGGCAATGACCACCATGCCGTCATTCCATACAAAAGTTATACCTTGGGATTATACATCTGAGGCTAGGAGGGAAGGAAATGTCAGGTTCGAGGAGGCTATTGCAGCACAGGGTATGGCAAGGACTGGAAGAGTCTATACCCCTGAACACTTAGCTGACTCGAGCAAGCAGGCTTCCGACCGATCGTTCATCATTGAAATATGTCCAGATGACCTTTGGAGGAAGATACAGTCTAAGGAGTATTTGGTCATCGACCAACTAAGCAAAACACCAGCGCAAATATTTATCCTCCCATTGCTTCAGAATTCCAAGACACACAAAAATGCTCTGTTGAAGGTGCTGAGTGAGGCATACATGCCAAGTAACATCACTGATTGAGAAATGGCCAATATTGTAGGATAAGTATTAGAAAGCCTTAAAATCACCTTCTATGAGGATGAGCTGCCGCCTGAAGGGTTGGGTCACAACAAAGCCATGCATATCACCATGCAATGCGAAGACTAATTCATCACTAGGATCCTGATCGATTGGGTTAGCCTTAATATATGTCCATTGATAACACTTAAGAAGCTGGGTAAAGGATTGCACGAGATCAATGAAGGAGAAATCAATGTGAAAGCTTTTGACGGATCTCAGAGGTCCACCATCGGCGAAATTAGCCTATGTCTGCAAATGGGACCAACCTAGTTTGAGGTCGACTTTCAAGTTATAGATGTGCCAGCATCCTACAACCTGCTACTAAAGAGATCCTGGATTCATGCCGCGAGGGTTGTAGCTTCAATACTGTATCAGGCCGTAAAATTTAAATGGAATCACCAGGAAGTGATCATTCACGGTGATGGCTGCAATCCAGTATACAGTCGGTAGACCATTCCGGCAATAGGGGGAAGAAGGAAGCTAGGTGGAGAGACCTACCACCACATCAAGCGAGTCAATGCTATTGACAAAGATAAATGGTAAGATAACAAGATTGAGAGTATATTGAATTTGAGTGGGTACATACCTAGCAAGGGGCTCGGCAAGAACCTCCAAAGGATTGCTAAACCCCTAAAATTCAAGAAACATGACACTACTTTCAATCTGGGATACGAGTACACCTTGAAATAGTTCAACAACTGGTCGCCACCATAGCGCAGTCCTACTTTCCACTGGAACAGCCAATACTGCCTCTGGAGCAGACATTCCAACAGGCTGACATTATTTATGGGACAGACGAAGAAGAAGCACTTGCTACGATAAAGAACATGTTCCTAGAAGACAATGAAATAGACTGTTGTGTTGTTCTCGAGGAGGAGGGGAGGAAGGTCCTTCCATACAAGTTGTGAGTAGAGGGACATACCTCAACAATTGGACCATCAGGACCACCAGAGCCCAGCGAGCCTCGGTGTATCAAGGCTAAAACAAGTATCATGCATTGTTTTTATTTTTACTAGATGAGTTTTCTTTTTTGCATTTTTATTCCTGAATAACATCTTCAATGTTCAAAACAATTATGAAATTTATCAAAGAATTTCGACTTTTCTTATGAATCAACACTCATTATTATTTTTCCCTTATTACTTTACTTATACAACATTACTATTACTTATCTTGACGAACCAATGACTGTGATATGCAATGAGACAACGCAATAAACAGATATTGATTCAGAATAAGATGACATACCAGAGGAGATCATCAAAGAAGTGGAGAACTTTGAGAACAGACCTAAGTCCAACCTAGATGAAATAGAAATTGTTAATTAGGGAGATGAAGGAAACGTCAAGGAAATAAGAATCATCGTTCACTTGTCACCATCAGAAAAGAAGGAATACATCGAATTTCTAAAGGAATATGAGGACATATTCGCCTGGTCGTATGATGACATGACTGGTCTAAGTACATCCATTGTGGCCCATAAACTGCCAATCGATCCGACATGTCCGCCAGTAAAGCAGAAGCTCAGAAAGTTCAAGCCTGATTTGAGTTTAAAAATCAAGGAAGAAGTCAGTAAGCAAGTCAAAGCTAATGTTCTCAGGGTAGTTGAGTACCCAACGTGGTTAGCCAACATTGTACCAGTACTAACAAAGGATAGGAAGGTAAGAGTCTGTGTTGACTACCGGATATCAATCGGGCCAGTCTGAAAGACGGCTTTCCCCTACCAAATATACACATCCTGATCAACAATTGTGCCGAGCACGAGCTACAGTCATTCTTTGATTTCTTCGCTGGATATCATCAGATCTTCATGGATGAGGAATATTCTGAGAAAACGTCTTTCATTACGCCATGTGGAATGTATTGTTACAAAATGATGTCGTTCAGCTTGAAGAATGCAGGGGACGCCTACATGAGGGCCATGCCTACCATTTTTCACGATATGATACATAAGGAAATTGAGGTATATGTGGATGATGTTATCATTAAGTCCAAGAAGGCCACTAATCAGATGGAAGATTTGAGGAAGTTCTTCAATCAATTGCGAAGGTACAACCTGAAACTGAATCTCGCAAAGTGTGCATTTGGGGTTCCCGCTGGAAAGTTCCTTGGGTTTATCGTGAGCGGCCGAGGAATAGAACTGGATCCATCAAAAGTCAAAGCCATTCAAGAACTACCACCGCCAAAGAACAAGAAGGAGGTGATGAGCTTCTTGGGAAGACTTACCTATATCAGCCGGTTCATAGCACTATCTACAGTTATCTGTGAGACAATCTTTAAGATGTTGAAGAAGGACGCCGCTACCAAATGGCCCGATGACTGCCAAAGGACCTTCGATAGAATTAAGGAATACCTATCAAGACCATCAATCTTGGTCCCGCTCGAGCCAGGTAGACCCCTACATTGCAATATTGGATGGAGCTTTCATTTGCGTTTTGGGGCAGCATGATGAAACTGGGAGAAAGGAACAAGCCAGTTATTATCTCAGCAAGAAGTTCACTCCATACAAAGTCCGATATTCTCTTTTGAACGCACCTGTTGTGCTTTGACCTGGGTAGCTCAGAAGCTGAGATATTACTTCTGTGCCTATACCACGTATCTTATATCAAGGATAGATCTTTTAAAGTATATCTTTCAGAAGCCCATAAGCGCCGGCAAGCTAACCAATTGGAAAATTTTGTTTGGTGTATTTGACATTGTTTACATAACTTAGAAGGAGGTAAAAGGACAAGCATTGGTAGACCACCTTGCTGAAAACCTCGTGGGTGGAAAATATAAACTTTTGAAAACATATTTTCCCAATGAAGAGGTATCATTCATAGGAGAAGACATTGCAGAATCCTATGATGGTTGGAGAATGTTTTTCGATGGAGAAACAAACTTCAAAAGAGTTGGCATAGGAGCAGTCTTGGTATCAGAAATAAGTCAGCATTATCCAGTGTCCGCCAAACTCGGGTTCCCCTGCACCAACAATATGGCACAATATGAAGCCTGCATCTTAGGGCTCAAAATGGCCATTGACATGAACGTGCAAGAGCTGCTAGTGATTGGAGATTCAAATTTACTCATACATCAAGTATGAGAGGAATGGGCAACCAAGAATTCCAAGATACTCCGTATCTGAATCATGTACAAGAGTTGAGAAAGGGGTCGCGAAGACAGAATTCCAACATGTTCCTAGAATCCAGAATGAGTTTGCCGATGCATTGGCTACCCTATCATCTATGATACAACATCTGAATAAGAATTTCATTGATCATATCCCAGTGAAAATAAATAATCAACCAGCCTACTGTGCCTATATTGAAGAGGAAGCAGATAGAAAGCCTTGGTTTCACGATATCAAGAAATATTTGGCAAAAGGAGAATACCCAGAGCTTGCCAATCATACTCAGAAACGCACACCGAGATTGTCCAACAACTTCTTTCATAGCGAAGGAATACTATATAGGAGGACTCCTGATTTAGGACTACTAAGGTGTGTCAACACAAAGGAAGCATCCAAGCTGCTAGAAGAAATTCATGCTAGGACCCGTGGTCCACATATAAACGACTTTGTCTTAGCAAAGAAGATACTCTGGGCTAGTTATTTTTGGATGACTATGGAAAAAGACTGCATCCAGTATGTCCGGAAATACCATCGCTGTCAGATACATACATACATGATAAAGGTACCTCCAAGTGAGCTCAACACAACAAGCTCACCATGGTTATTCGCCGCCTGGGGAATGGATGTTATTGAGCCAATCAAGCTTGCTGCTTCCAACGGACACAGGTTTATCTTAGTGGTAATTGACTATTTCACCAAGTGGGTCAAAGCAACATCTTACAGAGCAGTGACTAAGGAAGTCTTGGCAAATTTTGTCCGCAACCGCATTGTTTGCCGATTCGGTATTCCAGAGTCGATCATTACTGATAATGGCTCCAATCTCAACAGCAACTTGATGAAAGCTATATGTGAAGCCTTCAAGATCAGACATAAGAATTCTACATCCTATAGGCCTCAAATGAACGGAGTTGTGGAAGCCGCTGTAAGCACGTGATTTTTGCCTTATATGATAATTACTACCAAAAATTCCAAGTAAAATAGTTTTGTGTTGTGTGTGATTTTTGTGGATTTTTATGTTATTTTTCTTTTATTGTTTGCATTTATCTGTGCGTGATTATTTGTTAAAATTAATAAAAATACAAAAATATGTTGCATTAGAATTTAGGATTTATTAGGAGTAATTAAGTGTGTTTTACAAAAATGACAAAAATCATAAAAAATAATGTACTTTGCATTTTTAACATTTAAGGTCTAGTTAGGTGATTTTATTTTAAATCGACATTTAATTATGTGTGATAATTATTATTTAGAGTTAATTAGTATTTTTTAGTTTTATGATTTAATATAGGATTTTTGGTTTTTAAATTAGGAATTAAATAAGAGAAAACAAAACAAAAATAGAAGAGAAATAGGAAAGGAAATTAGATCTGGGCCAATCAAATTCACCCCAGAACACGACAAATTTGGCCCAATAAACGCCCCATCCGGTCCAAAGTAATTAAGCTTCTCAACCAATCCAAACGAAGTTGTTTTTGTCACAATTGATCTGAACCGTCGATCTCAGTAGATCGAACGGTTCAGTCTGTCTTCAGCATCAACAAAACAACATCGTTTCAAGATGATTGATCTCAACCATCGAATCATTTTGATCGAATGGTCTAGTGAGATTCTCATGACTCGACCCATTATTCCCAGGACCGATCCAATCCCTCACTTATCCAAAATGACGTCGTTTTACTTAAGTGAGTTAATCCAAACCGTTGATCTCAGTTGATCCAACGACTTGGGTTAAATCTCACCTCTTGTATATAACCTTCCAACCCAACCCAACCCAACCCCCCTTCAGACCCCCCCTACCTCATCGTCTCTAAGCCATTAGAGACCAAACGAACCTCCGCCTTCCCCCACCGTGCTCCGCCCACTGGAAATCGCCTCACGGCAGTTCTGGTGGTCTAACCCCTCCCAAAAATACACCATAGGTTCGCCATAACCCACTCATCTCCAATCCTCCATTAGTTTTCTCCAAAACCCACCCGAGCTTCTCGAATATCCAAAAAACCAACAGTCCCTCCGTCGTGTCTGGTGGCATCACCTTCGATGCTTACCAAATTTACACCCTAGGTCCCCCTCACCTTCCTCATCCCAAATCAAAACTCACTTTCCCTCGAATATCATCAGAATTCGTCGAATATCATTTTGAATCGAAGAACCCTAGTGTTGCCCTCAAACTCCCCAGTGGCGGCGCCATCTCCAATCATTCCCAAATTTACACCATACAAACCCCATGGATTCCTCTGTCAAAATCCACAACTGGTTCCCTTCAAACACCCCTGGGACTCCTCGAATTTTAGATCAACCATGAACCCTAATTCCTAAAAAAAGGAGCTTTGTTTCGATTTGGTCGTGAAGGTTTAGGCCCGTTATGATGTTATTTGTGTGTTCTTGATAAGAACACACGAATAATATCCTAATTGGCCAGAAAATCCAAACAAACAGAGGGTCACTAGCAGGTCAAATTTGAACTGGTAAGTTTCCATTATTATTTCTGTTCGCCTTAGTATTCATTCCATCTCTACTTCTTCTTCTTATTTTATTTTTCTGTGAATAACTTGGTTAAGATATGAATTAGGTTTTAGTTGAATTTTTAATTATGTTTGATTTTTAGTGCCTATGCCTGTGAATATTGTTAGTTAATCTTAGGAATAGTTGTAAAATTCTGAACCCTTTAGATGCGGCCTACATTCTGTTTTGATTTTTAGTTTGATTTTGTGTTTGGTTTTGATTAAATAATCCTTGATTGCTGCTGATAATTTGTTTTAATTTCATGATTAATTGGATTGTTTAATTAGTTCAATTTTAGGATATGTTTGGTTATAGCTGGCTAGGCTAGATTTTGAATAACCATGGTCAGTCTGACCTTAGGATTAACAAGGGATTTCAGGGATATTTATGGGATTAATGTGAATTTAAAAAAAGGGGGGTCTGCTAATGAACTAAGTGGAGACATTCATGAGTGGAAATTGCACTAATCCTGGATTTTAGGACTAAAATGGGCACTATTGAATTATTTAATAAGCACTAAGTGAGTAGAGATTGAGTGTTTAATTTTAAACTAAAAGGGCTAGGTGTTAGTGGAAATGCACTGACTGAAATGCTTATTTAAGAAGCTGAAATCAGTGCTAGAAAGAGGGGAGATTCTGAGAGCTATGATATAAGGGATTCTTCAGATTCTTAGAGGAAAAGACACTTAAGGAAAACTAAAAGCTAAGAGTGGGGAAGGCTGAAAATTTTAGAACCCTGGAAGTCACTGTTCTATTGGCCTTTATGGTCCAACCTCAAGTTTAATTGATGGTCTTGCTCCTGTTAGTTCGTGAGTCGATTGCTGAAAAGTTTCCTAAGGTCTAGGGTATTAAATCCAAGCTAAGTTGGTGTTGTTTGAAGTATCTTGATTGAGTATTGGTTTTATAGAAGTTCTGGTTCAATCCCAAGCTCATTTGAGTTTATTTGAGTTGTTGGAGCTTGATTATTCTGGTTTTGTTTAATTTCAAATTCTCCTGGGTTTGCTTTATTCATCACTGGGCTGTTGTTGTTTGTTGTTTGCTGCTTGCTGCTACTGACTGCTCCTTCTTCATTGTTGTAAATTCCAGGTACACATTCTCGAGATTGATTTGATGTAGCTTTTTGAATTGAAATGCTGAAATGAAAGGCTCACCTATTTACCTCTTGAAGAGTGCGCGTACAAGTTGTTATACTAGAATAAATGCTAGATAATTGGTATTTGTTTACGTTTACTTTGATTTGTGTTGCATATTTGGACTGGCCAAACCATTAATTTGTAACGAATTGTATTGAAATGATGAACTATTAAGCATGAGTGTATTCATATTGAACCATGAGCTGTGTGTTCGTGTACTTAGAGATGCATACAAGTTTTTTTTATTAATTTGTAAAGGACTAGTTGTAGTTAAACTGAATGGTTCCTGTTAGTCTTAGTTAATGCCTTGTGTTGCATAAATCTGTCTATAAAATATTTCATGTTGTGATTAAGTAAGGTTGTGCTAAGCTGCTTAGAACTGATTTGAATTCCAGTAGGGTGAGGTTTCAGCATGACAATTAGTTGTTTGCCTTTGAATAGTCAGATTGCATAAGCGTCCTCTTGGACAATTTTGGGCGTCAATTAGCAGAACATAAGCTTTAACTAGACAATTCAAAATAGCTGCAGCATATTGATTAAATTCAAATTTTGGTCTATCATCGATGTTACATCTTGCTTCAATTCAACCTTCGATTCTGGGCTTAAACACGAGGCCCAGACAACTGTGGTTCAGCTGCACAACTAAACTTGAATAATGCCTCTTGGGCCTGCCTTCTACAACAACAGAATTGTACAAGGTTCAGCCCTCTTTATTTTATTCTATGCGATTGCAACATGTCTTCCGCGATCGCAAAGCACATCCAACCTGACCCTATGCGATCGCTTCCCCTCTTCTGCGATCGTATAGGGCATTTTTGCCCAATTATTCTAAAAGCCTAAAAATAGAACAGGGACGGGATTTAGTCCATATTTCACACGAGTTCTTCTTCTCCACAGCTCTTGAGCAAATTTGTGAGCACTTCTTTACCAAAGCTTCTTGGGTAAGTAAATTCCCACTCATTTCCTTCATCTTCCTTCATTAATTAATGAGTTTCTAAACCTATATCATGTAATCTAGAGTTGAAATTGGGAGAAAAGGGTGGAGTTAGGGCTTTTCGATTTTCTTTGATTTAGACCTCGTTTTGGGGTCGAATTTGAAAACAAGTTGTATATTCGGGCTCGTGGGGAAATGGGTAACATGGATTTGGTTCGAACCTCGTGTTTTGACCAAGCGGGCTCGGGGTCGATTTTTGGAATTTAGGGAAGAAAGCTTAGAATTTCATATTTAGGCATTGGGTTTAGTTTGTTTAGCTATTATTAATATTGTCAAGTCATTATTTCATAGATTTGACTGAGTTAGAGCCGAATTCGAGGGATAAAGCTATACTAGAGGCTTGAGTTGAGTTTGGAGCATTCGAGGTAAGTGTTTGATCTAACTTTGGCTTGAGGGAACAGGATTTGAGTATTATTTTCTAATTGCTAAAGGTTGAGTACGGTGTATAGACATGGAGACGGGTATCTATACATCGGTCTCTAGCATGACCGTGAGTCCTTATTTGTCTTTATTTGGGATTTTGTAGTGACTCTTCCTCGTTTAATTGATGGTATCTATATAATGTGAACTATATAAAGAGGAAATATGATTTGTAAACTCCTTGGAGCGTTGGCTCGAATTATGACATGATTAGGAAGTAAGAAATGAACGAAAGAGAAAGATATGTAATTATTCCCTTGTCGGGACATGTAAGTTATTGTTGTTGCTCCCTTGCTGGGAATTAGTTGTTTATTTTTATTCTCCCTTGCCGGGAATTAGCTGTTTATTTGTATTCTCCCTTGCCGGGATAGTTGAATTGATACTTGTTCCCTTGCCGAGAAACCATTATATATCATGAAATGGGATTGTGTGGCATGCCAACCACTTATATATTATTAGATGGGATCGTGTGGCACATCGACCACTTATATATTATTAGATGGGATCGTGTGGCATGCCGACCACTTATATATTATTAGATGGGATCATGTGGCACGCCGACCACTTATATATTATTAGATGGATCGTGTGGCACGCCGACCACTTATACATTATGAAAATGGGATCGTGTGGCGCGCCGACCACTTATGTATCATGAAATGGGATCGTGTGGCACGCCGATCACGTATTCTGTGTTAGAAGGGATCAGTTATAGTTTTCCTTATTTATTCCTACCGTTCTATTTTATCTGTTATCCCCAAAAGCATGTTCCCCTCCCAGTCTTAATTATTACTTTTCGTTGTTATTTTGTAGTACTTGTATATATATATTTGCACATGTTGATTGGTAGTCCTGTCTAGCCTCGTCACTACTTCGCCGAGGTTAGGCCAGGCACTTACCAGCACATGGGGTCGGTTGTGCTGATGCTACACTCTGTGCATCTTTTTGTACATATCACAGCACTGGAGCAGGAGCTTTTGGACAACAGTAGGAACATTGGGAGTTGAATTCAGTCCAGAGATTCCCGAGGTAGCCTTGCTGACGTCCGCATGGCCCGGAGTCTCTCTTATCTTTGTTTTTCGTTTTATTTCCTTTGTATCGGATCAGCAGTACTGTATTTTTATTCAGACTTTGTATTTAGCATACTGTAGAAGTTCGTGAGTTAGTGACACCAGATCTAGGTAGAGATGTATTTGAGCTTCCGCACTTGGTTTGAGTTATTTGTGTTTTGAGACTTCCGCTTTTTATATTAATTGCCCCGTCTTTCTTTATATTATTAATGTTGTTAAGAGAAGTATTAAATTAATTGGCTTGCCTAGCTCCTATTAGTAGGCGCCATCACGACTCCTGATGGTGGAAAATCTGGGTCGTGACAAGCCCGCTCCCATTTGATATGTCAACACCAATCATAAAAGAATCCCGGCAAGGGAACAATAATATAACAACAACCTCCCGGCAAGGGAACAATAATATAACAACAACATCCTGACAAGGGAACAATAATATAAAAACAACATCCCGGTAAGGAAACAATAACATAACAATAACATTTTGGCAAGGGAACAATAAAGATAATCCTCATATGAAGCACGAATATACCACAACGGAGTCACAACAATTACAATACAAGACTTACGGGCATGCGTGATACCGATGTATAGATACTCGTCACCATGCCAATATGTTGTACTTCATAGTTAACACATAGAAAATAAGACACAACTCCTAGTCCCTCATGCTAAGGTTAGACCAAACACTTATCTTAAACTTCCACGGCCAACTCAAGCCTCAAACACTACTTTTCCTTTAAAATTCGCCTCCAATTTACTTGTATCTAGTCCAAATTAATTTAACAACATTATTAAATGCTAAAGAATTCATACCCAATGCTTAATTATAGGTTTTCAATCATTTTTCCCAAAATATCAAAAATCGACCCTGGGCCCGCTTGGTCAAAACTCGAGGTTCGAACCAAAACTCGATCACCCATTCACCCACGAGCCCAAAATTTGCAATTAGTTTCAAAATTAGACCCCAAAATGAGGTCAAAATCCCAATTGATGAAAAAGCCCTAACTCTATCCAAATCCCCAATTTTTACCATCAAAACCCTAGCATTTTAGACAAGTTGATGAAAAACATTAGAGTTGAAAGAGATTAGTTACTGGACACTTACTTATGATTTGGGAAGAAAATCTCTTGAGAAAATCGCCCTAGGTCTTCTATATTTGTGAAAATTTGAAAGACAAAACACTAAAGTTTTATTTTAAAAGACTTTACTGCCCAACTTTCGCACCTGCGGTGCTTGGGTCGCACCTGCACAAGCACACGTGCGTAAAATTGACCACTTCTGCGGAAATGATTAGGCCCGTTGAGGCCGCACCTGCGAAAGGATATCCGCTCCTACGGAAACGCTTCTGCGAAAGCTTGTCCGCATCTGCGAGAGTAGGGGAAGCTGGGCTGGACCGCACCTATGACGCATATCTTAAACAAATTGCAAAGCATGCTTCGTCTTTACTTCGTAAGTTACTGGGCTTGAATTAATTTGAAAGTGAATCATAAGGATTTGACCTCTTATCAATATTAATTAATTAGGTTTTCTTTTATAGACAAATAATATAGAATATCATAGTTTACTTTAGGATGGACCTTTAAATAAAAATATGAGACTAGCCTCACCAAACAAAATACATGAATTGCGGGGCCCTCATAAATGTATATATTAAAAATACTTAGACTTCGGGGTGGACCGTTTAGCAAATTGCATGGCCTTCCCCAAAATAATAACGCGTTAGACTCTTTAGGCGCGTATTTTAATAATCTTACCTTCTTAAAATCGGGTGTGCATTTCATGCGACCCAAATCGAATCCCAAAACGTTGAATAAAATGTGTTCCGGATCGCGGGTGCATTTCATGTGACGCAGTCCAAAGACATGTTTTAAACGACGTTCAATCTTCTTTAAAATGAATAAAAGCGGTTAAAAGTTAAAATTTGCACATAGGTTCATGATCTACTAAAATCAGATAAATAAGACGAATACGACAGTTGAGCGACCGTGCTAGAACCACGGAACTCGGGAATGCCTAACACCTTCTCCCGGGTTAATAGAATTCCTTATCCGGATTTCTGGTTCGCGGACTATAATATAGAGTCAATCGTTTCCTCGATTCGGGATTCAAACCGGTGACTTGGGAGACCATAAATCTCCCAAGTGGCGACTCTGAATCTCTTAATAAACGAATCCCGTTTCGATTGTCCTTTAATTGGAAAAACTCCCTTTATTATACTCCCTTACGGGGTGTAGCGTAAAAATGAGGTGTGACAGCTCCAGCGAATCTGCTGGGTATCAGAACCCAGAACCTTTTGTTCAGAGTTCAAAATTTGAGCTTGGTATATTTGTTGTATTTGGCTTATATATTATCTAATTTTATTATATGATTGGGCTTAAATGTGGAAAATGATGATTTTTACCGCTTTGATATTGTTGAACTGTATTATAAATTGTCTTCTTGTGCACCCCCTCTGAGTCTTCTGAATACAACCTCGGGAATCGCGGATACGCGCCCCATTCTTTGTTGAGATAAAGCCGGTGGGCCTGGGCTCCCGGTGAAGGATTATCAGTCACCCATATTTGAGAACGGGGAGGGTCCAGTAGTTAAGCCGGAGAAGTATTGCTCCCGGCATGCTACCTCTTCCCAACTCGAGTTGTCCGCTCGTTTTATGGCCAGTCTAGATACGCCTCACACCCTAGGCATTAAACCTAGTATAAAAAAACTTCATGCCGGATCCCTAGTAGGAACGCTTATTTGCATCATGTTGCATTGGATTTAGGGGACTCAACACGGGGGTTGGGTCTGTCTAGGACAGGTAACCTGAAATGAAAAGACCATCCTGCTGCATCTTGTTTGTTTACCGCGTTTATTTGCTTCAGACTTGCATGCTGATCGGCTTCTAAAAATCGGGAATATTGGAAATTTGTGAAAAAGAGAAAAATAACAGTGTAGAGAGATAACTACTTATTTTTAGAAAAACAAATCAATACCCAAGTAGTATCGAAACTCTGCCGAATTTTTGAGAAAATAGAAAAAGAAAGAAAGAAAAGAAGAAATGTTTTTAGTATGATTTATTTGAAAAACAAAAGAGAGAAGTCCTGTTTTCAAAATTAGTTTGTTTTCTTTGCCCGGACTACGCCGGTTTGATTCTCACCGGATGTGAGATACGTAGGCAACCCTCGTCGGGTCCAACCTCCCCTTTTGCAAAAATAGCCAAAAAATGTCAAATTTTAATTTTTGGTTATAAATAAGTCCGGTGACGCTGTTTTCGTCAAAAATAGCCGAATGTTCCCAAAAGAGACGCCGGAAGGCTGATTTTGCATAAACAGACACCTTTGGTCATTTTTTAGATTTGGGCCGGTTGACCCACACAGCCTTAAAATCTTCATCCCCGAGGTGCTGAAAGGTCGTGTTTACAAAACCAGGTCTTTTATTTTAATTTGAAAAACAAGAAAAAGAGTAAGTGGGCAAGTGAATGTTGTTCGGATTTTCGGTCAAAATAAGCCAAGCCAGCTTCGGCGGTGTTTTAGACCGTTCTTCCCGAGATAGCCTTAGAGTATCTTTTAGTTGTCGAAAGGTTATTTTCGTAAAAGAACGGATAAGTTTGTGAAGTGTCATAAAATAATCCTCCCCAGCCTCAAAATTTATGTGAAATTGGGAAGGGGCCACGATTGCAAAATAGTCAATTGGTTAGAATTGCCATATAGGGAAAGGAATCTGTTAGTCTGTTTTTTAATTTGTATTTCTTTTGATTAAAGTATTTGGGTTGTTTAAATATTCAAGTCTGCATCTCGTCTTTTACCAGAGTCTGTTAGTTCGGTCTAAGTTTGTCAGTTTTTAATCATTGTAATCAAAGTGTGTTTTACTGTGAAAAAATTGAAAATTCCAAAATATATTTTATTTTTCTTTTACCTTGCATCGGTCAAAACTACGCACGGTCTGATTCATACGGGGACACGATACGTAGGCAATCCACATAAGATTCGACCACCACTAAAAGAAAAAAAATAAAAAAAGGGAATAATAGAAAAACAAAAAGAGAATGAGAAATAAAGGAAAGTTTGGAAAGATATAAGAAGTCGGAATGACGCACGTAACTGAAGCAAATGCATGATAGAAAGGTTTAACTGCCTAGGTGCATTGTATCCCTGATATGTGTTGACCTATCTGTCAAATGCCCTAACGCTAACGTGATGGCTTTATTTTGGTGTGTTCATACCAGAAGGGTGGTTGGTTGTGATTCTAAAATAACTCTTCCCTGCAACACAAAGGCAAAGGACAATGGCAGAGAACCTCAGAAATAAGTGAGATGGTACCGATGCCCGACAACAGCTGGTTGAACGGAATCACGGGTTGGTAAAAGAGGTAAAAAATGTTGAGACAACATGGGGTAGACATGTATTAGGCATGGATGGTTGGGAAGGCACCCATACCGCCACCGCATGGTTTCCCCGATGATGTCCTTACCCGAACTTTGGCATCTCCCGATCACCCTAGTAGTTCCGTCACTCTTCCTACAAGTTCTGAGAAGTTGGGTACACTCCCTGAAGTCCGCCTGCTCGCAAGGATTAAAGTACCAAAGTTCAAGGAATGCGAAGATCCGGTCGTCCATCTGAGGTAGTATTGCAAGGAAATGGGGAATGTTGGCGAGAAAGACGATTTGTTAATGGCATACTTCCGCAAAAGCTTGATTGTGGAAGCTTTGGAATGGTATGATCGTCAAGATGTCAGTAAGTGGAATACATGGGATGACATGGCTCAAGACTTTGTATGACACTTCCAGAACAATACAGACATCATCTCGGACCACTCCTCCATATCTCAGATGGAGTGAGCAGGTTGCTCGGGATAATCTTCCCATGGAAAGAAAAGATGTTGTTGAACCTCCCCAACGATAAGGTCCAGTGGTCGTCCTGGCTAAACGCCCGCAGTCTCTATATCGACCCCGTGGATATCCTTGTAATTCTCCAAGCCATTACGTCTCTCTACCGGACTCCCGAAGACATACTTCACTATTCAAGTACCCAGCTCCACACAATGCCTATCCACCTCCAAGAGCGCACAGGAACCCCGCGGGTACATATTTCCGTCCGAGCCAAAACTTTAAGAATGACAGGACGCAGAAGCCAAAGACTTTCACTCAATTGGGAAAGTCTTACACCAGTTTGTTCCACCGACTAAGGCAGCTGGGACTGATGAATCCGGTCGAAGCTAAGTTGCCTAACCCTCTTTCGAGAAATCTTGATCACTCGATGAGTTGTGAATAATGTTCAGGAGCACCTGGGCACGACACGAAAAAGTGTTGGAAGTTGAAAACAGCCATTCAAGAACTTATCGACACTCGTCGAATTGAAGTTCGGGCCCTAGAGGTGCCAAACATTAACCAGAATCCGTTGCCAGCTCACCATAAGACCCACATGATCGAATTGGTACACAAGGGAGGGGAACTTAAGAAGCCCGATCCGTGATAGTGAGACCATGTTCCAAGGAAAAACCAATAAACAGAAGTCGGTGGCTAAGATGTCGTGTTTGGTAATTGGGAAGACGCTCCTTTTGGTCAGCCGGAGATGAGTTTTGGTAGTTTATTTTGTCGTCATTTCTATGGTCTGGGTTATTTGCAGGGTTGTAATCCGGATATTGTCTTGCAAATCAAACCCTCTTATCCTTTCATTTTTTTTCCTAACTTGTTTAGTCGTAGTGGTTTGTTTAGCGTTGTCCAGGTTTGTTTCAGTTACATGCTAGGGTTGTACTCCAGTTTGTTTTGCCTGTTTTATTGTTTAACCCATTTCACCATTGTCTAATGCAAGTTCCGGTCTTTTGTTACCTCAAGTCTTCTTCTTTGATTAGTTTTTCTTTACCCTTTTTGTTTTGCTTTTGCTCAAATGCCGATTCTAGAGACATGACATGCGCTCACAGTTAGGCCTAATCTTAAAATTTAATCATAAAGCCATTGGGAGATGATTGGGACACTTAAAGTAAATAAGAACGGTTTGAGGCCCGATCCATGTGAAACTGGGAAAAGTAAAAAGAAAACCGTTAAAGGCAAGATTGGCCATGTTGACATGGGGTTCGTTCGTGGTAATAAAAATGAGAGTGTTGCCCAACAGTGCTTTAAAGATATGGCGAATGTTAATCGTGTTGTTTGCACTTGGTATGTTTTGAAGATTGGAATGACGGAGGCATTTTATTCTGCTAGCTAAACACTTTATCCTTCGTTAACCCTTTGAGCCTTATTTGTTTTCTTTCATACTCCTCTTTCAGAATCAGTAGCAAAGATTAGAAACACAAGCATGAAGATAAAGAAATAGAAAAAGAAAAGAAAACAACAAAAACAACAAAAAGAAAAAAAAAGATAAAGAAAAAGAAAAGAAAAATGGAAGGGAAAACTAAAACAACGAGGAAGTGGGAACTACGTTTGACGTGATTCCTCAAAGAGGATACGTAGGCGCTTCACAGCTCGGTCATAGTATAAATAAAATTCAAAAAAAATCCCAAAGCAAGAAACTGGGGCAGAGGTTGTGTTTGTTGTAAATAAATCTGGTTCCGAAGGTTGTAATCTTGAACCAAAATTGATGTGTTTTTGAGCCTATAAGTACCCTTTCTTTCTAACCCTATCCAAAATCCCACACTACGGTCCACAGAAAGACGATCAGTCTGCAAAAGATGCCAAGAGCCTTATCGGTGAGCATAACAACTCCGACCCCCAGTAGAAAAGACTCTGGTCCCCTGCAGAAATGAAATATGAGAGAGTCTTAGCGGTAACACCCCAATCCCCAGCTGAAAAATTAATACAAATGAGAGAGTCTTATGTGTGAAAATCATCACGGGCACCTTGAGGCGACTGAAAGCTGAGAGAAAAACCAAAATGAGAGAGGCTTGATAGTGAAAACCCTTCGGGCACTACAAGTCGAATAAGGGAGAGAATCAGATGGAAGTCACCAGACAGAAATTGTGAAAGACGATTAACGATGAAGGACATGTCACATGTGCATATCATGACCATTAGAGTTGGTATCCGCGTTTGATAGGTTTTTTTCATAGTTTTTCCTTTTTAGAGAGTCATCCTTTTCC
This sequence comes from Nicotiana glauca, assembly GCA_026770625.1. Taxonomy (NCBI): domain Eukaryota; kingdom Viridiplantae; phylum Streptophyta; class Magnoliopsida; order Solanales; family Solanaceae; genus Nicotiana; species Nicotiana glauca. Next base: position 455,402 of record MU773296.1, read on the forward strand.
TTTGTCTTTTATTCTGTCCCTTATATCTTTCTCCTTTCATCGAAAAATTCCCCAACAGAGTCTGTTTGGTTAAGACAAAAATGACTTCAAAATTTGCCATCAGCTTTCCAATCATGTAAGACGGGATCTGATTAGAACATCCAGGTGGTATGAGTCAGGAAGGAACAAGCATAAGGCCAGTGTCAAGAAGGATATTCCCCAGCAAGATGAGATTGACAAAAGGATGGACCAGTGTCAAGAAGGATATCCCCCGCAGAAATCAAAGGTTATAGACCTCAAGGCCAAGGCCAGTGGACAAATCAAGAAAGAACAATGCGGAAAGCGGTGGGCATAATTTGGGAAATTCATATGAGACTCAAGGGTTGGAGAAATGCCAGTTCCTGAGCTATGCCACAAAAGAAGAGGGATATCCCCAGCAGAAAAGGTTTTTCATCGACACAGATGAACGAAGAAAGTGGTTTATCAGCAAAACATTGCAAAATATTCAAGGGGAATTAGCTGTCATGGAAAATATAGGGAGTCAGATAAGAGGATAAAGTAGAAAACAGCGGTGAGAAGTTTGTTAATAAGGAATCGTCAAGAAGGTCGGAAGTTATCAGCCCAACTTCAAGATGGTCGGACAACGCGGAGCATGGGAAAGAGAAGAAGAAAACCATCCCAGCAGGAGTATCACAACCAACCACCACATTTTAAACTGACCAAACTTTTCTTTGATGTGAACAGGGGCAGGAAATGTCATTGATGGCAGAGAGGCATGATACAAGGAAGATTATCAAACTGGGGCAGAAAATTTTCTGGAAATCAGGTATCCACTTGGGGAAGAAGGAAGATAAGTCAAGTCTTAAGGGAAGTGGACTTTGAACCAGTATTATCCCCAGCGGTGTTGAAAGAAGGAAAATAACAAGTATTAATGAAGGAAGTTGTATCCCCAGCGGACAGAACAGAAGGATGAAACTTGTGTTCAGAAAAAGCAAAAGGCCAGTGTCATCCCAGCAGTTTTCGGAAGAACAAAACACAAGTTTTTGAAGGAGGAAGATAACATAGTTTTGAAAGAAAAAAAAATAAAAATGAAAATCCCCCAGCAGCGTTATCCTCAACAGCGTTATCCCTAGTTGATAACATTTTTATCCCCAGTAGTGTTCAGAGAAAATAAAAGTTTAAAGGAAGCAGTTTTGAAAAAAAAAAGGAGAAGAAAGGAGATTCCCCTAGTAGTATTATCCCCAGCAGGTAAGTAAATAATTCCCCTAGCAGTGTTATCCCTAGCAGTTTCGAGGGAAGACAACACGAGTTTTTAAGGGAAGCAGTTCTGAAGAAAGATAATTCAAGTAAGAAGGAAAATGGTTCAGGAGGCAGGGGGAACAATGGCAACACGAGTGCAGTTTTAAAGTTGTTGAAATCGGGTGAAGCAGAGCGGGGAAAGGAAGAAATCATCCCCAACGAGAATGTCACAACCGACCACCACTTTCAAAAACTGACAGATTTTCATTTGTATGTAACAGGAACAAAGCTAGTCTAGATAAAGATAAAAATCTTAGTCTGTTGAAACTTTCACCTAAGATAAAAATCTTAGTCCGATGAATTTTTCTCCTAAGATCACAACAAAATGGACCTAGTCTGATGAATTATCTCCTAGAGTCAAAATCTTAGTCCGATGAAATTTTCTCCTAAGATATCAAATCTGAGTCCGATGAATTTTTCTCCTAAGATAAAAAAATCTTAGTCCGATGAAATTTTCTCCTAAGATAAAAAATCTTGGTGCGATGGAATTTTTCTCCCAAGATAAGAAAATCTTAGTATGATGGATTTTTCTCCTAAGATAACAAGAAGTGGAAAGCAACAAGTGGAAAGTCTCAGATAAGATAACAATAGTAGGAAGTAATAGTTGAAAAGTTACAGATAAGATAACAAGAAGTGGAAAATATCAAATAAGATAAACAACAATAGTTGGAAAGTTATAAGAAGTGGGAAACAACAATTAGAAGTTTTCAGATAAGTTACAAGAAGTGGGAAGCGACAATTGGAAAGTTTCAAGTAAGACAACAGAATGGACCTAGTTTGATGAATTATCTCCTAGAGTCAAAATCTTAGTCCGATAAAATTTTCTCCTAAGATATCAAATCTTAGTCCGATGAATTTTTCTCCTAAGATCACAACAAAATGGACTTAGTCTAATGAATTATCTCCTAGAGTCAAAATCTTAGTCTGTTGAAACTTTCACCTAAGATAAAAAAATCTTAGTCTGATGCATTTTTCACCTAAGATAACAATAAAATCTTAGTCTGTTGAAACTTTCACCTAAGATGAAAATCTTAGTCTGATGAATTTTTCACCTAAGATAACGATAAAATCTTAGTCTGATGAAACTTTCACCTAAGATAAAAAATCTTAGTCTGATGAATTTTTCACCTAAGATAAAGATGAAATCTTAGTCTGTTGAAACTTTCACCTAAGATGAAAATCTTAGTCTGATGAATTTTTCACCTAAGATAACGATAAAATCTTAGTCTGTTGAAACTTTCACCTAAGATAAAAAATCTTAGTCTGATGAATTTTTCACCTAAGATGAAGATGAAATCTTAGTCCGTTGAAACTTTCACCTAAGACGAAAATCTTAGTCTGATGAATTTTTCACCTAAGATGGAAATCATTTCAGTTTTTACATTTTAAGTCTTAAAGTCAGTAACCCACCGGAAGGCAGAAGGTTACAAAAGAAAATCCCCAACATAAATCCAAATTCAGAAATCAGAAGGAAGGCAGCAATGGTCAGTTCAAGCTTCGAAGAAAAATAATTCAAAGCTCACAAGAAGTAAATAAGCAGTTCAAGTTCGGAAATCAAGAGAAGACTATGAGTCAAGTAAGAAAGAAAGAAACATCTGACGGAGCACAAGCCAAGAAGAGAACAAGGCGACAAGAGCAAGCCTCAAGATTTAGACAAGATTTTTGTAATTCATAGACTATAATTTAGTCTAGCTTCTTATTTTCTTCTAGCAAGGTGTAATAAGGATGTCAGCAAGAAGTAATAACAGCAACAACACAGTAACAGTAAAACCACAGTTCCACGATAGTCCCAGCTACAAAAACTTCCCGAACTACATTCACATGATTCCCTTTTAGCCAGGGATATGTAGGAGACATTTTGAAGCAAAGGTTCGGTCAAATCTTTCCAAAAAATGCTTCACACGGAGTACTCAAACGGTCAAAAATCGCTCGTATTTGCTCACTTTATCTTTGCGGGAGAACTCTTCGTGTTTCGGGGCAAAAAGGGGCAGCTGTGAGCATGTGATTTTTGCCTTATATGAGAATTACTCCCAAAAATTCCAAGTAAAATAGTTTTGTGTTGTGTGTGATTTTTGTGAATTTTTGTGTTATTTTTCTTTTATTGTTTGCATTTGTCTGTGCGTGATTATTTGGTAAAATTAATAAAAATATAAAAATATGTTGCATTTGCATTTAGGATTTATTAGAAGTAATTAAGTGTGTTTTACAAAAATAAAAAAAATCACAAAAAATAATGTACTTTGCATTTTTAACATTTAAGGTCTAGTTAGGTGATTTTATTTTAAATCGGCATTTAATTATGTGTGATAATTATTATTTAGAGTTAATTAGTATTTTTTGGTTTTATGATTTAATCTAGGATTTTTAGTTTTTAAATTAGAAATTAAATAAGAGAAAACAAAACAAAAATAGAAGAGAAATAGGAAAGGAAATTAGATTTGGGCCAATCAAATTCACCCTAGAACCCGACAAAATTGGCCCAATAAACGCCCCATCTGGTCCAAAGTAATTAAGCTTCTTAACCAATCCAAGCGATGTCGTTTTTGTCACAATTGATCTGAACCGTCGATCTTAGTAGATCGAACGGTTCAATCCGTCTTCAGCATCAACGAAATGATGTCGTTTCAAGATGATTGATCTCAACAATCGAATCATTTTTATCGAACGGTCCAGTGAGATTCTCACGACCCGACCCATTATGCCCAGGACCGATCAAATCCCCCACTTAGCCAAAACGACGTTGTTTTACTTAAGTGAGTTAATCCAAACTGTTGATCTCAATTGATCCAGCGGCTTGGGTTAAATCTCACCTCTTTTATATAACCTTCCAACCCAACCCAACCCCCCTTCAG